>CANNZV010004257.1:0-44447 GCA_947561585.1 Caprella mutica
CTCCATCAAGCTGTTCTACCAGCAGAAGTACGGTCACCCCATCATGGATGCCCTGAAGGGGGAGACCTCTGGTCACTTCAGGAGACTGCTCATCTCCATGACTACTGGTGCTAGGGACGAGCAGAGTGCTAACATGCAACTAGCACCTCAACTAGCACAGATGCTCTACAAAGCTGGTGAGAGAATTTTAACATCTTTGCTAGTTATTTTAAACAGTCAAGCATTTTTTTTCTCGCTGACTGGATACTGTCATTAAATTAATAATTCGAAATTTTATACACTCGTATTACTCGGAAAATGGGGTTTAGTATAGGACTGTAGGTCATGAAGCAATCAGATCATTCTGATTTTCTATTTAATCGTTCAGTTCGTCATGTTTTGACATGAACATCTTGTAAAACAACCTTTCTAATTTATAAAATATTTCTGGTAATAATGTGCACAGTGAAAGGTTAAAATGATTATAATTATTATATTTCATTATAATTATTTATAGCTGATGTTGCATGTATTAAAGACATTTATCATCCAGTTTAAATTGCTAAGTACATTAGCTTGTACTGACCCTGTCATTGCATATTTAGTCTATATAGTTAGTCTTCAAATATCTCCTTGAATGCATTATACAAAGTAACATTAAGCATTTCATTTAAATTCATTCATTGACTGCAATAAACTGTGTGGAATTTTCTTTGTTTTCTTTGTACTAAAGCTCTCTGACTTTGCTTTTTGTTAATTAAAGAGGAAAGAGATGTATTTCCTTTATTTAGATTCGTATAGGCATATCCTTTTTCTTTTATCCTTTTCTGTAGCCCTCTATTGTTTTAATTTGATTGATAGACAAGCAAAAGAAGTCATTTATAGTTAGTGTGATGTTTAATTTATTAGCTACAGTTTAGTTGGTGGTTACTTGAATATAATAAGTTGTTGAAAATAGAATTGTTAGCTAATACTCACATTAAAGATCACATTAACAGTATTTGGTTAGAATATCAGAGAATAATATTATATTTACCTACAAGTCCTACATATTCTTAATCAATTAAATTTTTTTTCAATAATTGAACTATAGCTAATTATGAAGACAGAGAATAATTAAATTTATAAAATAAGAAAAAAATTACATTGCGAAGGAAAATTTTGGTTATAAAATTATATAATTTTTTTCTACTTTTCAGGTGAGGGCAAAGTAGGCACAGATGAGTCAGAGTTCAACAGAATTCTCGCGAGTTACTCCTTCCCTCTACTCAGAGCTGTGTTTGAAGAGTACAGGAAGATTAAGGTGAGTAGTTACATTGTAGCTACCCTTAGTTGAAAGTGATGATGTTATGCAGGAAGATTAATGTGAATATTAGGCCCTTATATTTTACTGCTAGTTTAAAGTTCTCTCCCATAATTGAACTAATTTTTCTCGCCAAACAAAAACTATAATTTTTCTTCCTTCCTCTTATTTTCTCATTTTCAAAACCATTTTTTTTTCAGGGCAAGACAATTTGCGATGCTATCAAGAGCGAATTCTCAGGCGACATTCGTAACGGTCTCCTCGCCGTGTGTCAATGTATCGAGAACAAACATCAGTTCTTCGCAAAGTGCATCCACGAAGCAATGAGTGGCATGGGCACCAGGGTGAGCAAGCACTACACACTCATTCAAATGTCTACTTTTAGTTATTTCGCGCCTGGCATCTTTTTTTTTTCTATAGCTATAGCTACAAACTGATGTAAAATTCTTTATTAAACCTCTCGTATAATATATCGGGAAACTGCAGTACTGGGACACTCTCAGTACTCGGAAAGTGGGTGTTAGCATTAAAGGTCATGTAACATTCTAACCTATCTAAATTTCTAACTGACTAAGTGGACTAAGTTCCACTGCTAAGTTACCAACCGTTGCTTCATTTGAGCTGAAAATTTCCGATTCTAACAATGTTTCATATTTGAACGAAATGACTTTATTATTGATAGGGTTGTGACAATATGGACAATATGCTTTCGAAATAATAGATCCCGAAAATATTTTAGACGGAGAGAATTATACAGTATTAAATCGTTCTACACCAGCGGTATATAGTATTCGATACCATATCATTTCGTCTATGATATTTTTAAGATCTATGATTTTAGAAGAAAATTGATCAGTAGAATTAATTATTACTAATAAAAGCTGCATAATTACTTGAACTAACTGAAATGTGATGATTTCTATTTATATTCTTATTACTAATATATTATTTCAGTAGATCATTTTATTAAATTTATATTTTATTTAAAGTGGCTAACTGAAATATGTTCAATTCTAATGATTTTTTCCCTTTAGGATGGTGCTCTGATTCGCCTCATTGTCACCAGGGCTGAGATTGACCTGGGTAACATCAAGCAGGAGTACCAGAAGATGTATGGCAAGCCTCTGGAAGCTGCGATCAAGGTAACTTTTACAGCTTATTGGGGGTAAACCTTTTTGCAGCTTATTGGGGGTAAACCTTTATACAGCTTATTGGGGGTAAACCTTTTTGCAGCTTATTGGGGGTAAAACTTTTTACAGCTTATTGGGGGTAAACCTTTTTACAGCTAATTTGGAGGTAAACCTTTTTACAGCTTATTGGGGGTAAACCTTTTTACAGCTTATTGGGGGTAAACCTTTTTACAGCTTATTGGGGGTAAACCTTTTTACAGCTTATTGGTGGTAAACCTTTTTACAGCTTATTGGGGGTAAACCTTTTTACAGCTTATTGGGGGTAAACCTTTTTACAGCTTATTGGGGGTAAACCTTTTTACAGCTTATTGGGGGTAAACCTTTTTACAGCTTATTGGGGGTAAACCTTTTTACAGCTTATTGGGGGTAAACTTTTTTACAGCTTATTGGGGGTAAACCTTTTTACAGCTTATTGGGGGTAAACCTTTTTACAGCTTATTGGGGGTAAACTGTTCTACACCTTATTTGGGTGTAAATACTGTTACCGAACAGACTCTTTCCGAGCACGTTTTATATTTCTATTATCTTCCTGTTGTGAAGCCACTTTCCTTTTCTGACTGCTTCTTCCAGTCCCTTGTACTTAATTTCCTTTAGATGTCAGTTATATATTAAACGATAAAGCTGAAGCAGATGTTAAACCCCTACTAAAAATTGAATATCTTTTTGTTGAAGTTTTCATATTATGTCCTTAGTTTCACTAAGTAATGGTGTTGTAAAAGGAAAAATAATATGTTTTTCCTTAATGGAGGGCTTTCCTTTGATGTAATTTGTAATATGAAAGAATCTAACAGATTTGTCGTCGGCTGTTCCCTGGCTAGTTTTATAATGTCTAAAAGCATTACAATTAGTACAGTTTCTTATATTTTTTTAGTGAATTTCTTGAATTCTTTAGTTACTTTCTCAAGAAAATTAGTTACTCTCTTTATACATTTTTTTTAGTTTCATTGATTACAATTTTGAAACTAGTAAACTTGTGAAAAATTAGTTAGGTACACTTTCTGTTGACTTTACTTTGGATGATTTCAGCCAAGGATTGATTTTCTAATATTCCTTTTTTTCAGAGCGACACATCAGGCGACTACAAGAAGATGTTGGTAGCACTGGTAGAGTGCTACTGAGAGGAAAATGAAGAGCAGGGAGTTGTTGGGCAGGGTTTATAGGTACAGATTGGGGAGAATATAATTATTTTTTAGTTTCGTATCCCCATGACAGAGGGGAAAGTAACCAAAAATTGAAGAGCCAAGTCAAAATTGTTAACGGAAAAAAGACTTAAGTATTTAAATCTACCTAGAGCATTTATTGTTTCAAAAGTCTTTAAGGAAACACGTTTACAATCTTTTTTACACTATATGTCAGTATTTCGGGATATTTATAGTGTTGCCAGTAAAGTATAGTGTCAAATATACAGTGTCTCAAGTGCCAATATTACAGCCTTAAGATATAATATATATATATTGAATGTTACAATTTTATTGCTTCTAAATATTCTAAAAAGTTTCGATTTTTAGGTAAGGATATACACATTGTTTTATGCCGTAAGTGAAAGGAAATTTATTAAGTACTTAACTAATATTACTGCCATTTCCATTTCACAGTTTTTTTGCAACACATTTTGTACTGGTAATCGACCACTTAGATATTAGCTACTTAGGTTATTGCCGAAATATATTTTCGAAATTCTAATGTTATTTTATTGAATCCTAATGTTAAAACTTAAAAGGAATTGTGAATTTAGAGTCCTGAGTGAGAGAAACACAGCAAATCTTCAGTTTCTTTCGTTTAAAAGGACTATTTTTTCATTACTATCAAGAATGAAAAATTGTTTGGTGATATCTTTAAAAGTGCTGAAATAGTTGACATGCTTTATATATTCTGGAAAAGTATTCTCCAAATTTTTTCTTTTATGCTTTGAAATATGTTTTATATTCTTTTTATGCTCAATATATTTTTTATTCTCAATTCATTAAAGTGCTGTAATTCGAGTGATAAACCTAATAAGAATCTTAGGAAGCCTCTTAAATTACATTGGGATGCTGATATCATATTTCTGTACAATTTAAATCTTTGAAGAGTTTAAATAAATCATGGTACATGGATTCAATGTGTACATCGTCTGACAAAGTTCAATCACAGTAATATAGGGTTAATAAAACTGGTAAATTTTAAAGGTTATTCGTTACAGTGAAATTAATGATAATAAACTAAGAAACGACGAACAGAATTTTGATGCCATTTAATTAACGTGGTACAGATGAATTCTCGATAAAGCATTAACCTTAATTCGGATTGTTTGATCCAATAACTTTGGCTTGTATTGCTGGGCAACGGTCTTCTAAAATACTTAGCTACATACTTGATGATTGCAGGATTCTAGGATAATATATCTACATATTTTCTATTTGTAATGATTTTTTTGTAGATATGTATGTATTCGTTAGTTGTATCTAGGTAATTTTACTTATATAGCGTATTTCTGGACAGAAAAATATATTAGGTTCATTTAAAATAACATTTATATAGAATATTTTATTCATAAAAATTTTTTTTACATAAAGAGAATATTCTTCATGAAGAAAATATTTAGCCATATGCTTTATTTGTAATATGCTCGAGATTATATTTTTATGCTAAAAGCATATTGGCACAACCCTACTTATTTCTATAAAGTTCCCAGTATAACGATAATATATCTAATTATTGATTTGAAACATGTTAATTTTTTATTTGTGTACTTTTAAAGCTATATAGGTTCCAGTAAATCTCTTTCAATATCTACGTTCATCTTACAAGAAATTTTTATTACCTATATCGGTTGCATCACTTTCTTTTCTGGCTGCTTCTTCCAGTCCCCTCATTATAATTTTTCTATTGAATCGGCGACATGGCCTTTTTCTCCTAAGCTGACGTTAAACCCCTACTTAATTAGTTAAAGCCCCTGTTCTTTTGTGGGCATTGTAGTAAAAGTGTGAATTATAAAGTTTCTTGCCTATTTCGCATTACTCTCAGACTGAGGCCCCTTTCACGAGTAGTTTTCTCATTCCGCTGTTAAACAAAAGCTGCATGAAGGAAACAGCAAATTTTATCGGACATACAAAACGCATACTTCTATTCACACGTGGCATTTCTGAAGCATGGTATAAATTTTATACCTGATGCCCAGCGTGTGTTTTCTAAAAACTCTGTATAAACTTCATGCCAATGTTTTGGCTTACCATTGTGTTCAATGTAGTCTTTCACACTAGGCATGAAACATCATGCCGCTAACTAGATTAGCACGAACTAATAATGTAGATTTTCAAATTTTACGAGGATTTGAGAAGTCTAGAGAGATAGATAGATATAATCAAGTGAATGATTAATTTAAATTGTTATATAAAAATTTAAATTAATCGTTGTTGTATAACAATTTAAATGTTACATAAATAATTTAAATTGTTATATAACAATTTAGATTAATCATTGTTATATAACAATTTAAATAAATCACTCACATGATTATTATATTATATTTATCTCTCTCATTTATATAACAATTTGAATATTTGTTATCTGTCAAAAGAATCTAACTTATATTTATAAAAAAATATAATACTTGAAATAGTTAATAATAATAATATGCACAGTTCTATAAGATTATTGATTTCTATAAGGTTACTGGGTAAATTCCTAGTTTAGTTGACCCTTGGATAGGGTCAACTAAATTAGGAAACGGGTATATAATATATAGAGATATTAATATTTTCATGGTGTTGAAGAAATTGTAGACAGTTGCTCCAGTCTTCCGCATACTTTTCTACTTGTATAATGTTCAAATGGCACGGTTTACAAATTGAAAACATTTTCTTGAATAGTTGAAGGATGGAAAATATTTTAAAAGTTCATTTTGTTTTCCAATCATAAGACATTCTCTTGAATGTTGATCGGTATTATAGATACATATTACATTCAAGTAATATTATATTTTCATTTAATTTTCAAATGTTAAAATCATAATAGAATAATAGTTATTTTACAACTGTCAGAATATCATCTATCTATACTAATAATTTCCTTAGTGTGTTTATTTATTTATTTATTTGGTGTCCGCTTTAACTCGATTGGTTTTAAACATGAATAATGTAACTATGATACGCACAGGAATATAATGACTTGGTATTTAAATTCCCATGTTTTTATTCAATTTTTAAAATATGTTTTTATCTATAAAAAAAAGTATCAGTTTATGCAGAAAATTTAATTTTATTTGACTTCACTGAAAATGACCTAACAACGGGTAATAATTTACCATTGAAGACCCGTTATTTTTAACGGGCGAATACACTAGTACTATAATAAGAGCCCCGTTTGTCCATCTGTGTGTTTCACTTTTCATTAAGAAATACGTATTAAAATGAAAAACAAATCATTTGTGGCAGTATCATGACTACGGGCTACAATAATATTGACACTAATAATTATTTAAAAAACAAATTTATATTTTACTTTTTCTTATATTTTGTTTTTGTTCAATCAGAATATGTGCATCCATAATACGTACTTACATTCGAATATAATTTAGATTCAATAACAGGTACTGTACTAGTAAGAATAATTCGAACTCATTTTTTTATTGTTCAACTCTATAATATAGGATTTATATACCCGCATCCTAGTTTAGTTGACCCTTACAAGGGTCAACTAAACTAGGAGTTTACCGATTACTGAATCATACTTCATGAGTAATATTCAACAGACAGCCATATTTCTTCCCATTTTCTGCAGTGGAATGTTTCTTTTTGGCTTGAAAATCAAAACAATAGTGTGTACATGTTCTGAAAATGTCCAAAATATTTAATAAAGTTGATGGGGTTATATAGGAATATTTTGAAATAATATGGGAATATGAATATTTACCTCCATAAACATTCAATTTTTACATTAGAAGGTACCACAAAATAATAACATTAGAAATAATGCAATAGCAAAATGTAGTAAGAATAAACGAAACGTCACGCCCTTTCCATGTTATATCTTGCCAACAGTCGCTAGATAATTAAAATTACTGTATTAAGCCTGTATGGTTCTGACAGAAATAAACGCCGTGTGTGAAAGCTCGGGTGTTTCCTTTATGCAGCTTTTGTTTTAAAGCGGTATGAGAAAACCACTCGTGTGAAAGGCACCTGATGGTTTAAATAGCGAGACACTTTATCATTAATCTGCATCCTTTATATATGTGACGTACTTATTTGTTGCAAGAGTTTGGAAGCATGATATTGATAATTCTAAAGTGATTAAAATTTGATGCTTAAGGGCCTTTTAGACGTGAAACATTTTCACAATGTTGCGCGACAATTTGTTTCAGAACTGTTGCCCGGGTGTTTCAGCCACAATTTCTCGATTCGCTCAGTGCCAGTTGGTGTTGCGCAACAATGCTGCAACAAATGTTTACAGACATCCTCAGTGTGTTATTGGCTGTCAGAGGGAGATGAGTGCGTCACTGCTACAGACGCACACACATCTCACTACACACCACATACGGTGTTATTTTTTATATAAGTAAATATATCTTTTACAAGCAAATTCATAATTATATGAAAAACAGCCAACGCTCTATGAATAGAATAAAATTTTGTTTTGGCGTCCTAGCAATTTATTATTGCATCGCGTTTATTATGTTACGATTTAAGTTTTAAATGTCATAGAGATCTGCGTTGTAAATAATGATTAATTTCTTGATTTTGTATCCAAGTAAAACTACCTACTGAAGTTATCCCTCAAAGTTCCTCTCCTCAAATTATTTGATATAGCTAATAGCAAATAATTTACACTATATACAGTTGCTTGTGCGACACTAGAGTTGCCTCGCACAGAATTCTCGTCTAAACAGATTGCTTGCCGTATACAGAAACAGTTGTGCGACATTTGTATATAAACAATGTTTCTGATACAAAATGTTTCACGTCTAAAAGGCCCTTTACAGAGACACTAAAGTGCATTGCACTGAAACACTTTCAACTCTTGAAACAAATAAGGGATCTTATGCAGATAAGTCAAGTCCACAAGTGACTTTGTTCATTGGGCCACTTTCCTTTAGGACTGCTTCTTTCAGTCTCTTGTACATCATTTCCTTTTGATGTCAGCTATATGGCCTTTTGTTCCGAAGCAGATGTTAAACCGCTACAAAATTAATTTGAGTGCCTTATCTACAGAAGGTGCTGGAATCAATTTAATGATAATTGTTTCACTAACTCAATCTTTAGAATTCAAGATATTACTTCAATGTGGTAGTATAATTACAAAAGATTTTCTTGAAATAAATTCAGTTACATATTGAAATTCATATATTTTGTCTTAAAATTCTACCAAATGGTTCATGGACATTGACCAATCGCCCCATCAAATTTCAGACAATTTGGTCGAATACTTTTTGAGTTATAAATGGCCTTGACCTTGATATTTGATCAGATCGCCCCCAAAACCTAACAAAATGGCTCCTGTAATTCATCTATTAATCTAACTTACAGGTTCTATTAATCTTAAATTAAGTTACATGTTAAATGTGTTCAAAATCTCTCCCATTTGTTGCGATGCAGGCGTTCAAACGTTTGTCTAATGATTGGCGGACGCGAGCAAAGACACCAGGAGTTTCACGAATCCTTGCGGGACAAACGTTTGAACGCTTGCATCGCAACAAATGGGCGGCAAATTGAACACATTCTGTAAACATGTAACCTAATTTAAGATCATGTTTCTTGTGCTCATAATAATTACTGTTAAAAATGTTTTGTTTCTTATCGCAACATTAAAAAAATAATGTTAACTAATAATAATAAATGGTACATATACTCCTTTCCTAACCTTGTAACTCTTTAACTAAGCATTTTAGACCATACCTTAATAGAATAAAAAGTGTTTATTTCGACGAATGCAACCTTATGTTAAAGTTTGGCAACAAAGTGTCGGACACCCTGTAGTTGTATTTCAGAATTAAAGCAACTTGTTTCAAGTACCAAATAAATCATTCAAAATTGATGTTTTATTCAGTAGATCGTATATCATCTTGGAACTAATGTCATAATCATCCAATTTCTGGTATATAGATTTTAAATTCATACTTTCTTATCATTGTTTTGAGATCGATTAAACGTTTGGGAAGCTCAAATAGACTGATTCAACCTCTGATAAACCAAGAAAAAGCCGTAAACGTGAAGAGAACGAACCAAAACCTGATCAATAATGTGCGAGTAGTCGCATCAAAACCAACGTTGATCACATCAGATGTATCAAAGGCTGAAAAAAATACCTGTGAGCAAATCCTTTTAAAAAGCTGAAACGTAATGAGAGAATAAGAGCCGGAAGAAGTCTTCACATTCTGAATGAGATAACTGATAATTGACTTGGTGGTCATTGACGAGAAGAAAATTTAAATTAAATAAGTTGTAAACTATCAGAATGATCTAGTTTGGAGTTCCTCATGGAGTTCATCCAAGAGTAGGATTGAACGAGCCGTCAAAGGCACACTCTGTGATGTTTGGGTTTCTGTGACGGTCACTGGAAGATCTTCCCTCGTATTTGTTCCTTGTGGGGTTAAATTGAAAGGTGCATCTCTCTCATTCTGGAATCTAATTGTTACCATGGGCTAAGAAAAACTCCTGATTCATCATGGAGTCTCTAACAGAACTCAGTACCATCATATAGGTCCAAATTGACTGAAAATCCTGCATCATAGAAACATTCCATCCTTCATAAGCAAAATGTCTGGCCAGCAATGAGTAAAGACCTTTATCCGTTTTTCTCTTGTAGGGCATTTTTTCCAAGACTGAAAGCTTTAGTTGGTGATAAGGGTGGTTATATCGAATGCATGGAACACTGTTCGTTTGCTTATTAGTCACTTTGGAATTGAATCTTCGAAATAAAAATGAACAATTTTAATTTTAATATATATCAAGAAGTTTGTTGCCAGTTAATTCTAGGCAAACTGCATATGGTAAGGTATGTGCCTTTGATTAGGTTCAATGAAACGTATCTGCTGGTTTGAGTTGTCGATATATTTAATAGACTACATTCACATATATATTTCAATGGAATAACATTTAGGTATCACTTATTAGACTGTAAATTGATGCCAACTTTGAAAAATGAGAAGTTTTGGTAAGAAGTTCTGTGGTGTGGGAAAGAACATATCATTTTACAAAAATATATATCTGTCAATGGTAATAATAGTGGCAAACAATTGTGTTAGGTATTAGTAATTCTACGCAAAATACTTTGACAATTTCTAACGTGGATATTTAGTACATGAATACCCAATTTGAAAAGTTTTAAATGATGTTTTTCAATCTTATTCCTTATTAGTGAAAGTGCACTATGGTTGAAAGAAATATCCATATGGAAAATTTCAAGTAGTCATTATTCAAAAATGTTTCTATGTGAGACATGAGACCTAATTTATCTGTGCAATAGGAGCATTTTAATGGTACATTTCGTCCTATTTTTTAATAATAACAAACTTTCAATTTTCAATTTGGTTCCTGGATCACATCTGGTAACTGATAGTTTTCGCTATATTTATTATGAAGATTTGACATCATTTTGTGTAAGATTATAACAGCTTTACGGTACACAAATTCTTTCTCATATTTATTACACCTAGCTCTCCTCCACTGCCATCAGACTCCAGTAAATTACAAAGAACTACAAGACAATCACTCTTTTAAATCATTTCAAACCTTATTTCGAAAAAATTCACAGTAGAATTCCTCTATAAAAAAATCCTGTATAATGAATATAGAATATAGAATTATATATGTAAAGCTCGTGCAACGGACAGTACATACATCAGAAAAAGTGTCCGCTATACCGATCAATGGACTCTATGCGCGGACTGAGGTTTTACTTCAGCTGACGATTTAAACTTTGCGAGTTTCCTTTGACAGCATTTCAAAGAAACGCTAATTTAGTTATTATTGAAAGAAAATTTTAATGAAAATATTATATTGTTTATAGTATAACTAACTTTTCTAATGTACGAAATAATAAGGTAGGAAAAATAAAACAAAGCAATCAGCAACTAAATAGGTATAAGAATTACGTGAAATATAGGAGAGTTACAGTTCTTTAATTTCTATAGAACATTCCTAATAAAAAAAATGTATAGGGAATGGTAAAAAAATCAAATTACTGAAAATTTGAAAAATTAATTCATTAAGTGTTGATTGTAAATTGAATTACCTCTTAATATAATCAATGTATGACTAAATAGTCGGTAGGCGAATAGAATATTGGTCAAAGCTTAAGCCATATAATTTAAAGAGGTCACTGTAGCGAGCTACATGTCCGGTGGAACGGACAATTTTGGTCCTTTGTAAGGGGTTAAAGTTTATATATCATACGCTGTACGAGCTTACCTGTAGTGTCCTCAGTAAGGAACCAGTCTCTATAGTGAACAATTTTCCTTAGTCGGCCTAAAAATGGCCGAGTTTTCTGTAACTGATAGCCATATTATTAAGAAAATTTAAGATGATACTTTCTTACACAGGACATTTCATTCACTATACAGGACTTCACTATAGAGGAGTTCTTCTGCAAATCCATAAAAGTGCTGTTTTTTGTCATCAAACAAATTACATCTTTGATTACTTTTTCAGCATCCATTCTGATTAATGATAATTCTCCTACTTTGCATTCAAGAAAATGTTACTCACATCTGTTAACCCTTTTCTTGATTACGCTTTTTCGGTTTCAATATCCGTTTTGGCATAGTGAAATTTCTACTTACATGATATTTGGTCACCATCTATGAGAAATATGTTTTACATTTAATTATTCCTACCCATGAGATCTAATTTAAAATATTTGATATATGATATAAGATATTGAATTCCAATTCAGTAAACAATATTATATCTAATTTTCGATTTGAAATATGTCAACTTATAATTGAACAACCATTTATTATATTCTAGATGACTTGTTGAACAAGACAATTGCACTATGACCTCCCAACATATCAATTTTATCACATCACAAGAGCATCTTTAGAAGAAGTGTTTCCATCATTCTCATCGACTTTAGTTCCAGTTTTGAAATCTGTTTCTTTCGAATCGGATTCTTGTTGATCATTGTCGTACGCTGACCTCTTCATGGGTGAAAAATCCCCGAAGCCGCCTGAAAAAGTATCGCCGTAGAATCCGCTTGAAGTCATTTCTGGTCGCCTCTTCAGTGGCACTCGCTTCATGGTTGAGAAGCCATTTCCAAAGTCTCCAGAGAACATGTCACCGTGGAAACCGTTAGAGTTCATTTCTCTTTTTCTCATGGTTCCAAAATCTCCAAATCCTCCCGAGAAAACGTCTCCGTAGAATCCACTTGACGTCATCTCTGGTCGACGTTTCTTCATTGTTCCAAAGTCACCGAATCCATTAGAGAAGGTGTCTCCGTAGAACCCCATGGACGTCATTTCGGGATTCCTCTTCTTCATTGTTCCGAAATCTCCAAATCCTCCTGAGAAAGTATCACCGTAATATCCACTTGAATCCCATTCCGGTCTTCGTTTTTTCATTGTTTCGAAGCCACCCCAACCCTCATTGAAAGTGTCCCCATGGAATCCACTGGAGCCCATTCCATAACTTCTTTTAGTCTTTGGTTTTTCTTTTATGTCATCAATTGACCTCTTTGCTCGTTTCTTAAGAGTGTAGAATCTTCCGAAATCATTATTGAAGATTCCTTCGTGGAAACCCTTTGGTCCCATACCGCTAGGAGCTCTCTTGTAGTAGTCATCCGCATCAGCTTTTCCATAATACCTCAAAGACCTTTTACTTGGGCGGTTCAAACTCCTCTTGCTCATTCCAAAATTGAGATTATAATCCATTTGGTTAGGCAAAGAAAAGTCATCCAACCGCTTGGTGCTCCATGGATCGTAACCACTGTTGTAGAGGAAGGAATTATCCTCCCGCTTGTCCCAGTATTGTGGTCTGTCACTACTTCTTTTCTCAACAGTTCTTGAAACTGCATCAGCGACATCTTGAATGGAAACGGGCTTGTAGCTCCTCTTATTCCTCATAGAAGAATGTAGAGCTAGAGGCTTGAACTGTTTACTGCGGTCCTCTAAATTACTGCTAGCGGCAAATGATTCTTCTTCATCTGAAACAGAAAGACAAATTAGAAAAGTAATCAATAAAAAAACTTCGTAATATAAATCAATTGGATGCGTTCCTAACAACAATTGGTTCATTATATCGTTTCTATTAAAGATACCATCTAAAACACATTAGATTCTCTTGTATAATTCCTTCAATACTTGATTGTTTCAGAGTCGTCACATCGACTTCAAATAGTGTGTTAATTACAATCCTATTTGCTCTGCACTTATCCATTCACTTCTGCAGTCTCATCCTAAGCCTGTTTGTTCAGCTAACACGTCATATCTTGCTCACGCCATTACATGATTACTTTTCACGCTAGTCTATGCTTATTTTGTACATTCACCGTAAGATACCTTATCAACCTAAGTGTATTAATCTAGATAAGTAATATTTCCATTACTGATGATAGGTCTTTGAGATATGAAATGCCATTCAATTTGATCAGGAATTCAGTCAATATTTGTACCTTATGTAACGCATCAGGAGTATTGAAACTTTGAAAAGAAAAAAGTTCGAAATTTAGAAACCAGATGAATGGTTAAAGGAAAATAAGCTTGTGTTTTTCATTTTAGTAAAATACAGAACGAACTATTCGTTTCAATATTATGAGAATTCGGAGAGAGTTTCTAGATTTTCATATCACAAGGAAATAGATTTACAGATTCATTTTTTATGGATTTCGACGAAGATGATGAGAAAAGATAACTTAAAAAAATCCTATTTTCAAATTTGGTAGTACAGGTTAAGTCCTCTATAGTGAACTCCTCTATAGTGAACCATCCTGTATATTAGAACCATGTATACTGCATAGTGAACATATTTAATTTAGTCTGCCTCAAATATTCGTAAGTTTTCTATGAATCTCTGTATAGTAAATTGGTTATATTTCATGAAACAGGACTTATACAAGTGCAACTCCTCTATAGTGAAGTTATGTATAGTGAACCATCCTGATTGTTAATAGTTCTGAGAAATGAAATTCGTTGAATAATGAATTTATTTGAAAAAGTAAGAATAAGTGTTGTATAGTCCGCCATGAAAAGTCCAGTTTTCTATTCATCTCTCATATTCTCTACAGTGAACTAAATCCTCTATAGTGAACTAAATCCTCTATAGTGAACTAAATCCTCTATAGTGAACTAAATCCTCTATAGTGAACTAAATCTTGTATAGTGAACTAGTTGAAGTTCACTATAGAGGAGTTCTACTTTAATATGAGCATTCTTTAAAATTTAATGAACAAATGTTACTATCTATAGTTTTTAATGAGATAGTTCATGTATTTTGTATATAAAGTACCTACTTCAAATTTTCATATATTTTAATATAATTAAGGTACGAAATATTAAAAAAAAAGGAAATACTTGAGGTAAGTCAAAGGGAGAAGTCAAATCTTACAACTTGTCGTCGTGTACCCAGACCAATTTCATAATTTCTACTATCAATACCATTAAATCACCACTTATGCACTTTTTTCTGAGAGAACGTATGTAAATTCAGAATACAGCTAATAATAGACATGTGAGTGTGAAGATATTCATTATTTTAATGTTATTAATATGTCACAAAGTATCCATCTCCACTCAACAGAACTGTCAGGAGTTTTATTAAAATAATTAAACTACACCTTTCCCGAGAATAACAAATGATATACTGCATACATGCACCTTGTTAATACCTATTCACAATACTCATGTATTATAAATGCATAGATTGCATATATAAACTACATGAAGAATTTGCTTGTATATATTTTGCATCAATAATTTGATCGAATTTTATTCATTATAGTGTAATATTTACTTGAGTACCTCTTCATCAACAGTAACAATATACCAATCAATGTAGTATGTTGAGCAAGCTGACTCACGTAAACATAATCATTAATTCTGAAAATAGCAAAAGATAATAACATCCACAATAAAGAATGCCAAATTATAAGATGTTCCAATGATTTTACAGGTATATGTTAAACATTTCAATTATATGTACTATACATAAGCATCACCGCAAGAGACACTCACACTATGTTGTAGAACATAGAGTAAAGAGTGCGAAAAATAAGAATAATTAATAATTGATTTAGTGGTCCCCGCTGTTTTTGATGTTTCTATTTTGAAAACTTCCTAATTCTATTATTAGCCATTCGAAACTAAAAATAAGATTAAATATGTTAAGTTATCTTTAAATAATTCCAGATACAGTGCTCTATCTCACTCGATACAGTGCTCTCTCTCTCTCACTCTCTCGATACAGTGCTCTCTCTCTCCCTCTATACAGTGCTCTATCTCACTCGATACAGTGCTCTCTCTCTCTCTCTCTCGATACAGTGCTCTATCTCTCTCTATACAGTGCTCTCTCTCTCTCTCTTGATACAGTGCTCTCTCTCTTGATACAGTGCTCTCTCTCTCTTGAGACAGTGCTCTCTCTCTCGATACAGTGCTCTTGCTCTCTCTCTCTCTCTCGATACAGTATCCACTACCCAGCATATCGGATGGCAATTTGGATACATATCCATAACTGCTCCAATTGCGAACTAACTAAAGTGCCGTAACTGTTAGTCAAACATTCAAACTATTGAGTTGTACTTAGATTGTTTGAGAACTAAAATAGAAACTGCGCCCAGTGAGGAAGATGTGGTGGGACTGTAGTAGATTGGCAGACTTTCCTAATCTTCTATGGCCCCACCATAGGTTTCTCTCTGAGACTTCCAATGTAATTATTTGCTACTTTTGTATTTTTTTATCAGATTTTTTTTTCTGTTGAACTTACTTTTTCAAAACTTGTTGCCATCGGATTTTCATTATATATGAAATATTAAATACTATTTTTTCCCTAGCTACATGATTTCTAAATCGAAACTAAGTTTATGCATATCATATATTAATATCCTAGACTTGTTTTTTTCCTGGAAAATATCATCTCTCTGAAAAAAATTAACTTCTTATAAAATTTTCGATTATAACGTCAAAATTTATATTTATTTGGATATTATTATCTTGGTAATTTAGAAAAAAATGAATTCAAAAATATTTTATTACTCGTATTTATACAGGGTGACAATTAAATACGGTAGAAAAATAAACTTCTGTAAAAATAAACTTACTATAAAAAAAAAACATATCATTATAAAGCTGAGAAGTTGAAGTTTTATACGTAATCTTCAGTTTTTAAAGATGGCCTCCCTCTGTCATCAAACATTCTTGCATTTTCTTAAACTTTGCGCTGCCTGCATTACAGCGCAGAGAGTGGCCTCATTAATCTCTTGAATTAATACCGAAATACTCTGGATGTGTATGATCTGGAGAACGTGCGGGCCAATCTACGTTGCCAATTCTTGAAATCAATCGGTTGGGAAATTCCCGCCTAAGAACAGAAGAAGATGATGTAGGCAATGCAGTGGCAGTCAATTTGGAATGTTACAGCAAAATGTTACAAGATTTTTTCTCCCAGAAGTCAGGATAAATAATCTTCAGAATCACTAGATGCACCACGCTCATGCACTGCAAGGCAATCGATGGCTGTTCTTATGCGTGAGTTTCCTATCCGATTGATTAAAAGATTTGGCGACGTAGACTGTCCCGCACGTTCTCAAGATCATACACATCCAGACCTTTTCCTCAGGGGGAATTTAAAGAACAAAGTAGGTATGCTGCAACTGTTTCACTTCACTTCAAAATCTGTAGAACAAAGTATCGGTAGAAGATCAAGAGATTAATGTGGCCACTCTCCGATCTGTAATGCAGGCAGTGCGAAGCTAAAGAAAAATCAAAAAAATTTGGAAGGCAGAAAAAGACATTTTTTGATCTCTATTTTCAAAACTGAAGAGTACTTAAAAAACTTCAACTTCTCAGCTTTATAATGATAATTTTATTTTCATTGTGTCAGTAAAATTGTCAAAGTTACATGGGTTTACTTTTCTACCGTATGTAATTGTCACCTAGTACAACTGTATAACTTATTATACGTATTTACTGCAATTTGCTAATGTTAAATGGCAAAACTTTTCAACTATAAATAGCACATATTTTAAACTGTACCTTCGTACTTAGAACTAATTAACTATAGAGAAGTAATGGAATAACATTCGAAAAGTAAACTTATTTATACAAATTATTATAGAATATCTAAACTATATTTTCCTTTAAATCTTCAATTCAATGGTAAATGAACATTTAACTCAGGTAGCATTGTTCCTCGAGGCAACATTTTTTTCACATCCAATTAATTTTCTTGACCAAAGGCCTGTTCACACATCATTGAGGTGTCCTTCTTTGCTTTTCTAGCACTGAAAGGATACATGACTGAGCCTGACGTGTGTGAGTGTGTCTGTCTAATTTAAAGTAACGATATATTTTTCACTGAGACTAAAGCACTGAGAGGAGACGGACCGGGTAGAAAACTGACGTGTGTGAACAAGTTTTTAGGACTCAATGATCAGGAAAATAATAATTAATTCAATTCATATAAGAAAAAGAATCTATCCAATATTTTGAGTGTTTCATTCTACCTATCAATTAGACATTAAAGTTCATTATTTCTTTTCCATTGAGTGAGGATCAGTTTAACGATAGACTTTTCACTCAAAAATTGTGACAATATGCTTTTAAAAGCATAGATCCCGAAAATATTATCGGCGAAGAGAATTAAAGAGTTGAATGGTCTTACACCAGCGGTATGTAGTATTCGATACCATTTCATCCGTCTGTGATATTCTTAAGATCTAAATTTTGAAAGCATATTGTCACAACCCTACTCGCATAAGTGTTGGAAAGACCTGTACCCTATTTACTCATAACTATCTAATGGGAGAGTATGTCTCCCATTAGAAAAGTAATTGAAACCATTAACTTCAGTATAGTCAGTCAATTCAAAATAGCAGATCATTCTAATGTCTGCAGTCGTACATGTATCACGTCACTGCTAGCTAAAAGAGTCTGAATATCGGTTCACTTAATGGCAATTCCATGGAGAATTCTGAAGGAGTTGATAATCAGTTATTTATATTATTTTTATTTTTTAAAAGATAATATTCTTTCACATTATTATATGGAAAGCATCATATATGTACAAGGTAAATTTAAATGTATTTGTGTATTTCATTTCATGTAAATTTTTATCTATTATCCATCCATTACTTTTATTCCCTTTTTATGTTAATTACAGTTATTACTTTTCAGTCCTATATATTTTTATTATCTCAATCATCCGGCAATATATACAATTCCCAATTCCAATACATTATTCATATTCAGTTAAATTTATTTGTAGGATAATTCTATAAGATAAATTAATTAATAATTATTTAATCATGAAAAAGTCTTTATCGATAAAATGCAAAAGTCACCTGTTACAGGGATTCTATAATTTCCGCATATTAGAACAAAGTGCCCTATAAATCCAAATTTATAAATAAGAGTTGGATTATAATATTAAATATTTGATTAAGTAGGCAGGTAGGATTGAAGTAAGTTGGTAGTTAATAAATAACTAGAATCTTTCATTCTTATCCATTTATATTCAGAGCTTTTGAACAAACAGTAAAAATGTAAATTTGATTTTTTTTATCTCATGTGTGATGCTAAAGTGCGGCAGAATAGACTCAGATTCACAATAAATTAAATCTAACCTCCTGTACGACCTAAATGAAATAAAAAAAAACTCATATCAAAGAATGACGATTTGCTTAATTAATATTTACTTCCCCTCGAGCCGTGATAGCTTAATTAAATTAAATAAAGATTAGTATTTTAAACCTATATTCAATTTTCTATTCGAATCAAGAGAATCTTCTATATATTAAATATGAGTGTTAATTAAATATATTTGAATAACGCTTTTTTCAAATGGGTCCGTATTTGCCGACAAGAAATTTTTCACGTAGCTACCTCCAATAGTGTTTTTTCATGTACCTTCAATAGTGTTTTTTCATGTACCTCCAATAGTGTTTTTTCATGTACCTTCAATAGTGTTTTTTCATGTACCTCCAATAGTGTTTTTTCATGTACCTTCAATAGTGTTTTTTCATGTACCTCCAATAGTGTTTTTTCATGTACCTCCAATAGTGTTTTTCACGTAGCTCCAATAGTGTTTTTCATGTACCTCCAATAGTGTTTTTCATGTACCTTCAATAGTGTTTTTTCATGTACCTCCAATAGTGTTTTTCATGTACCTCCAATAGTGTTTTTCACGTAGCTCCAATAGTGTTTTTTACGGTGACCACCCCGGTAATTTCCACCCCACTTCACGGGTTAGGTTTGGTTAGTTGTAAATATTAATAATTTATTAATATTTTATATATTTATAGGTAATTTGCATTTTCATTGTAGCAAATTAGACCGTTTGTTGATCAATCACAAGCTGTTTATTTTTTCACTACACATGTGATAGAACAGCAGAAAGAAAGGTTGTGTGAACGCTCTTTATCAGTTGAGGTATTTAGATTTTCAACAACAAGTTGATTTTCTACGAATCTACACTATCGCCAACACAACTGCGATATTAACTGTGAGATGATGTCATGTAGTACTTCTTGTTATTTTAATTTGACCTTGAATTTGGCATTTCGACTTCGAGTAATAGTGGTGTAAAATGGGTTTTGACAGAAGGCTTTTTTTTTACACCGGGGGTATTGTGCGTGTTTTTTTTTACCATGCAGTTTTTGATAAACAGGTGGGGATTATTGCACAGGGTTTGAAAATTGGGGAGATTATTGCCTTTTTTTACATGGAGAGATTTTGACCACGCGAGATTTTGTACTATAATCCAAAACAGAAACTTATAAGCATGCGAAAAGTGAACACATTGAATGAGTTGAAGCATATACTGCAGTTTCATGTTAGAGGGGAATTAATATTAACTTGCTCAACATGTATACTTTGAAATAAACTGTCATATTATGTACATATATTGAGCTACCTCTAAATATGTCCAAATTTTTCAGAATGTCGTCTGAGTTATTTCTTCATGACTACTCAGTATTTAACAAATGGCCATCTAAATAGAATTTTTTTCTTTTTATTATCACCCTAATGAGCATTGTCACATGGGTGGAATTTACTGGGATGGAATATACCGGTGTTGGATATACATAGAACATTTTTTACGTACCTCCGATAGCGCTACTCTCCCCGTTGTGCGGGGCACTCAGCGCTAGCGATGACGTCAGTAGCAGACACAGACTCGGTACCATCACAAAGGAGAAAACTCTAAACATTTTACGGGTCTGAGGGAAAAGAAAAGGGAACATTATTCAACATTCTTAACAATGACCCACTATAAAAGAAGCCGATTTAAAAAGTCTGTAATTTGTAAAACGTTATTGCTAGAAGACTGAAATAGATTTAACTTGAAGAATATCAATTCCAAGATTTGCTTTATCATAAATTTCCCATTACAAGACCACTACCAGATTCAGTACACTTTACTAGACTAAAAACATTTTTTTATCACATTATGTAAAGTATTGGAATGATTTCTTGATGGAATTGGATTAAAAAAAGGTATCAAATAAATGAGTTACATTTAAAGATTAAAGAACAGTATTTTTCTATATTTATGTTTCAGTAGATAATTTTTCACTGATTTCGTTTAATCATAGATAATTAAATTTCTTTAATCCTGTTAATGATTTTTCTGTCCCTGCTGTTATTTTCTTGGCCTGAATTTCTAATTTGTTAAATACGAACAGTAATGTGGACATATCACTTAACATAATTATATTGAACTATTTTTTACATAATATTGTTCCATATCTTGCCTAAAATCGATAAATTGTAGTCGTCACGAATTCATGTTTAATGCAAGATGACTCTTCTCTGTTCCACTGTTAATTGTGCCTTTCTTGGGAATAATAACCCGCTGATGTAATTGAAGCTCTATAGATGTGCATATATATCTACTATACTTATAAATGATATCAAATTAAATTTGAGATTCTCCGCTTTTTAATGAACCTTTAGCCATGATAGTCTACAAATTACAGTCCTTTTAAATTAGATTGTTTTTAGTGGACACCCTGTACCATCAGATAAAAAATATACCGTGACGATGTACTATCAGAAAAAGAGCCACTGCATGATGCTAATTTCACAAATTACAATTTTTTCCCATTCCTATCATTTTCAAATCTTACAAAATTGTCGTCGTGTACTCAGATCCAATTTTATAATATCTGCAAGCGTTACAATTTGTAAAGTTTCTTTTAGGAAAGTTGAAATTAGTAAAGTGTGAAAATTATAATTGCAGATCTACTTTTCTTTTGTTTTTTGTTTGGTCAGTTATTAGGAATATTTTTATGTATTTACAGTCTGAAAATTTAAAAGATAAGCTTATTAACACAGATTTAATTTATATACTAAATGAATACAGTATCCAAATATCTAAACAAGATATTTAATTTCAATCGTTAATTTGATTTAATATTTTCCATATTACTTTTGTACAATAATTCTTTTTTCAATAGACGTGAAAAATTAGTAATTTATTTTAAATCATAAGATTTATTTAATTCAAAATCTGGAAAAAGAATAATTAATATTCAAATTTAATCACAAATTATTATATTGTTATCTATTTTGTTATTATAGGGTAAGTTCCGAATTATTGAATATATCCACATTTTCGGACACGGGAGAAAAAAAAATATTATATATTATTTTACATTAAAAATATTATTTATTATTTTAATTTAAATATATTATATATTTTTTTCTCCTATATACGTAAATATGGAACTGTCCAATAATTCGGAACCTACCCTATACGTTCTTCCTATATAAGATTCCTTATGATAATATATATGCTTTACACTACTACCATAAAAGGTATTTATCTCAAAGAGTGACAGCCTAAAAAACTAATATCGTTAACGTCTCTGTGCGGAAAATAGAGTAATGGAGTAAATATTTCGGTGTTAATTAATTCTTCTGAAAAACATTAGACGGTTCCATTAAATTGTGACGCAGGAAAGCTAAAGAGAGGTTATCAAAAGACTCTACGGTGCTAAATGACTTCGCTACATGGAGTCAATTAACGTCAACAAATGAAGAAACGTCAGCTCAAAAGTTAAAACATTATCACATGATTTATAACAGTTACTGTCAAATTAATGAAAGAAATTTTGAGATAAATTGTTTGTGGTTCTGAGAAGAATTTAGTGAATTAAAAAATGGAATTAATTCACCTCGTGATTTTGTGTCCTTTTGAAATCATTTTAGTTCTATATTTTAATATATTATTTAATAGTCTATAATATATATGATCAAGTAATGATTTTATATAAATTAGTGAAACACTTCTCAATTATATTTCCTAATTATCATTCCTTTCAATTAGACATAGTTTATTGATATCTAGGTATAAATATTGTGAATCATTTAAATTTTAATATAGTTGAGAAAGTGTGTATCACTCATGAAAGAATAAATGTATCCGATTTTAACTCGCTACTCACCAACATGTTTTAGCTCGGAAAATTCACCATAAATTAATTGATAATTATTTTTTTAGCAAATTACACACTAAAATATTATTTATTTTCCTTACACCTCAATAAAGTAACTAAAATATTCTTAGTAAACTTCGTAGACTCGATAGCGTGCTTTTACTCCTTAAAAAGTAACTGAAATATTCTTAGCTTTTTCCGTAGAGTTCATCACGCTCCTCGCACATTTCAAAATGACTAATAATTAATTAATCATCAGTAAGGGCAAGTTACGAATTATCGGTCGGTAGCACATTTCCGGTCATATCAGAAAAAACTGTATTAATTTTGTTACATAATTTATATTCTTATTTGGGTCTATGATTAAATAATAACTATTATATATATTTTTCTTATTCTGAAGATGTGAAATTGATCCATAATTCGTAACTTACCATAGCAAATGGGTTTAAATCTTGCAGACTGTTAAGTAATAGAATATTACATCATTCTTCTCACTGTTTATTGCTCCTCATGCATATAATAGAGAGTAATTAAGAAGCGTGTTCTGTACATTAGCGCCTTAGAGAGTAGACTGGTAGCTACAAACCACCGACACAATGTTATTGTAAAGTAGAGGAATGGACTGAAGGGGAAAAGAAAACAATGTGTGCCTTCAGTGCAGAGTGCAGTTGAGTGAGTGCAGTAGAGTGAGTGCAGTAGAGTGAGTGCAGTAGAGAGAGTGCAGTAGATTGAGTGCAGTAGAGTGATTGCAGTAGAGAGAGTGCACTAGAGTGAGTGCAGTAGAGAGAGTGCAGTAGAGTGAGTGCAGTAGAATGAGTGCAGTAGAGTCAGTGCAGTAGAGTGAGTGCAGTAGAGTGATTGCAGTAGAGAGAGTGCAGTAGAGAGAGTGCAGTAGAGTGAGTGCAGTAGAGTGATTGCAGTAGAGTGAGTGCAGTAGAGAGAGTGCAGTAGAGTGAATGCAGTAGAGTGAGTGCAGTAGAGTGATTGCAGTAGAGAGAGTGCACTAGAGTGAGTGCAGTAGAGAGAGTGCAGTAGAGTGAGTGCAGTAGAGTGAGTGCAGTATTGTTTACTACATTGTTTATTATAACATTATAAATCATGGGATAAAACATCTCGAAATAATATTTTTTATGTATAACCGTCAAAGTTTCATTTTGTAATTCTGATGATTGACACTTTACCCTAGCAATCAAAGTTCATATATATTGCTCCAATAAATGAAGTTAACTAGTAATAAATAATTGCAATCAATACATTTTTATATTCATTTGGCTGGAAAAAATTGCATAGGAAACTGAAGGAAATTTGTGTGGGGTAATTTCCGCATTGATGTTCATCTCTCTTCATCGACAGAAATGAAAATAACAATAATGTCTATTGTTATGCTTCTTTGGAAATAATGTCAAACTGTTATCTGCTTTTGGCTGTGAATTTGAAGGTAATTTATATGCCTTTCTCTATTTTATGAATGTGAAGAAAATGACATGAATAGATAAATACAAGAAAATAATGTTAATATGGATCATAACAACAAGATGATATTGAGAAAAAAATATCAATAAAATAATATTGTAAAATTCATAACAATAAATTTATACTGTAAGAAATTGTAGCAATAGAATCATATACTCTAAAAATCACAATGATAGAACTAAATTGTAAAAATCATAACAGTGATTTCTAAACAAGAAATTATTGCATAAACATCATATTCAAAAAAAAATAATTAAGAAATTCATATTTAAAAAAAGTATATCAAAAAATTCATATTGTAAAAATCATAACAATAGTTATTTTTCAAATTCAAACAGCATTAATTTTAGTATGCTACATGTAACATAGTTTCCTTATAAAATAGACTTACTTCTATCTCCCAAAATATATTGTTGAAAATAAGTTATCGTGATAATATAGCAGTATATTTATCACGCTAAGCAATGCATACTGACGAGAGTTTAACGGTTGGACTTTTTGTGTTCATGATAAATCTTTGAATGACTAATGTGTCTATATATTATTTGCAACAGCTATTTATCTCAAAGGAATAAACTCTGCTTGAATTTTAAATTGGTTCCTTGAAGGGGCAGTAAGCCTTCGACAAACCTTTCTTCTAATGTTGATAAATCGATAAAGTTATATTAATAATGGAGTATTATTTAGTTACTTTATTTTTTAAATCCTATTTACAAATATTAATTTAATTGTATAACAAATACAGCGCCATCTACTGATGTGATCTGGAACTAAAAAACAAATGCACGTACATAAGCACAGAGCACCATACGATCTGTAGGTACTTAGTTTTTATTCGTTCTACCTAAGTTGTTACATTGTAAGTGGCAAAAATGAGCATTGCTAATAGTAGACTATTAGCAATAGTAGATACGGCTAATAGTAGAATAGAATGCATATCATTTTCAACAGTTGATCAGGAATGTAAACAATTCGCAGCGCCATCCCTGCAGATGCGGTGAACATTGGACTTACAATAAAATTGTTTTATATATATAAACCCTCGTATGTATACAACAATTTACTAACAATATTTTCATCAAAAAAATAGACTTTTTGTAAAGTTTACTGCCCCTTCAATTTAACGCATATAAAATCGTCCAAAGTATTTTGTAGAACACTAATCAAAAGATACTAGTAAAATAAATGAGTTATGATTAAAATTTTAATGAGTTATGAATAAATAATGAGAAAAGCTTTTCTAACTAAGGAACCCTAATCGAAAATCTATATATTATAATGCTAGTATTAAGTTATACATAATTCAGTTGTGTTACAGTAAATTAAATTTCGAACCCTTGTTTCAACTTTATATTACATTTTGAATATAAACTAATATATACAGCGTGTCCGCAAAAAATGTATCCACTGCCTTGAATCTGCATTATTTTTCATTCCACGATAACATGGAAAATATGTTGGTACCATAGATACGTAGATTAATATCAATGAATTATAAATAGTACTTATAAGATATACTCGATGGCAGTGGGTACATTTTATGCGGACACACTGCATATAAAATTATTTATTTTACATATATGTTGTATATCGAAGATGCAGTTTTATAAATGTTTCAAATTTATGTTATTAAATTAAAATGAACTCAATATACAATATTAGTAATTGCAAGTTAGATGAATAGTAAAGTATTTGTTCTACACAGAAGAGCACACATTTTCTATCCTTTTGTAAGTAATTAGCGAGGAAATTATTTAATCTAACACTGTCACATCTGGAGCCGAAATAAGTGAATTAGGGGGAGAGGGGTGGGGGACTTACTGTGGTAATAAAGTACAGCACTAATAGTAAGTACAGCACTAATAGTAAGTACAGCACTAATAGTAAGTACAGCACTAATAGTAAGTACAGCACTAATAGTAAGTACAGCACTAATAGTAAGTACAGCACTAATAGTAAGTACAGCACCAATAGTAAGTACAGCACTAATAGTAAGTACAGCACTAATAGTAAGTACAGCACTAATAGTAAGTACAGCACTAATAGTAAGTACAGCACTAATAGTAAGTACAGCACTAATAGTAAGTACAGCACTAATAGTAAGTACAGCACTAATAGTAAGTACAGCACCAATAGTAAGTACAGCACTAATAGTAAGTACAGCACTAATAGTAAGTACAGCACTAATAGTAAGTACAGCACTAATAGTAAGTACAGCACTAATAGTAAGTACAACACTAATAGTAAGTACATCCCTCTACTTCATGTACCTTGTAATCTACATCACTCTACTTCATGTACAATGTAATCTACATCACTCTACTTCATGTACCTTGTAATCTACATCACTCTACTTCATGTACAATGTAATCTACATCCCTCTACTTCATTTACCTTGTAATCTACATCACTCTACTTCATGCACAATGTAATCTACATCACTCTACTTCATGTACCTTGTAATCAACATCACTCAAGTCAATTGCTTTCAAAATGTCTTGCTTCTTCAGTTCATAGTGCGATGCCTCAAATTCAACTGAAGAATGCTAAGCATACTGATATGAAACATTTTAGTTTTTTAGCACATGTAGTGTCACTGGGTAATTTAGACTTCATCTAATGGTATTAGACTTCATCTAATGGTATTAGACTTCATCTAATGGTATTAGACTTCATCTAATGGTATTAGACTTCATCTAATGGTATTAGACTTTATCTAATGGTGTTAGACTTCATCTAATGGTATTAGACTTCATCTAATGGTATTAGACTTCATCTAATGGTATTAGACTTCATCTAATGGTATTAGACTTCATCTAATGGTATTAGACTTCATCTAATGGTATTAGACTTCATCTAATGGTATTAGACTTCATCTAATGGTGTTAGACTTCATCTAATGGTATTAGACCTCATCTAATGGTGTTAGACTTCATCTAATGGTATTAGACTTCATCTAATGGTATTAGACTTCATCTAATGGTATTAAACTTCATCTAATGGTATTAGACTTCATCTAATGGTGTTAGACTTCATCTAATGGTATTAGACCTCATCTAATGGTGTTAGACTTCATCTAATGGTATTAGACTTCATCTAATGGTATTAGACCTCATCTAATGGTATTAGACCTCATCTAATGGTGTTAGACTTCATCTAATGGTATTAGACTTCATCTAATGGTGTTAGACTTCATCTAATGGTATTAGACTTCATCTAATGGTGTTAGACTTCATCTAATGGTATAAGACTTCATCTAATGGTGTTAGACTTCATCTAATGGTATTAGACCTCATCTAATGGTGTTAGACTTCATCTAATGGTATTAGACTTCATCTAATGGTGTTAGACTTCATCTAATGGTATTAGACTTCATCTAATGGTATTAGACTTCATCTAATGGTATTAGACTTCATCTAATGGTGTTAGACTTCATCTAATGGTATTAGACTTCATCTAATGGTATTAGACTTCATCTAATGGTATTAGACTTCATCTAATGGTGTTAGACTTCATCTAATGGTATAAGACTTCATCTAATGGTGTTAGACTTCATCTAATGGTATTAGACTTCATCTAATGGTGTTAGACTTCATCTAATGGTATTAGACTTCATCTAATGGTATTAGACTTCATCTAATGGTGTTAGACTTCATCTAATGGTATTAGACTTCATCTAATGGTATTAGACTTCATCTAATGGTGTTAGACTTCATCTAATGGTATTAGACCTCATCTAATGGTGTTAGACTTCATCAAATGGTATTAGACTTCATCTAATGGTATTAGACCTCATCTAATGGTATTAGACTTCATCTAATTCACCAACATATCAAGTGAAAATTAAATTATACTGGAAATATAAAGAAATTCAGTGTAGTTATGAATTTAAGACAACTTTATAGGTTCGAATATAAATACGTGCTTTCAGTTCTTATAATGTTTTTAAATAGATAGAAGCTTCAAGAATTATTTGATTAAATTAAATTAAATGTAAAAATGTTTCGTGTATCTCTATTTTTAGTAACATAATTCTACAATTATATTTATTATATTAATCCCACAGGTAGCAAAATTTCTCGGGAGAAACTTGTAACAAATTTTGTTATCTAGGCATGAGAATTAAATTAAAAATTATAAGAATGAATTAAGTATAGTTCAGTGGGACATACTTTATGACCTCTATATAGGAAATATATATTAAGTATTATCAAATGTATATAAATGATACTATTATAGGTTTATTTGTATTAATAATAATAAGGCAATGTATTAATGATGATGCAACTAATTATATGGAAAATACATATCACTCTTAAAATGATATGTTAACTATAAGACAAGAATTAGCTCAGAAATAAAAAGAGAGAACAAAAAATAAAACTTACCCAGTGGAAAATTTTCATTCGGAAGATCGTCTATTATTACTAATTACGGTAAATCGTATTATATCCCAATATATTCAATTTTTATACATTATTGTCGGGAAACTTCGACAAAACATGATAGTCTATGACTATTTATGATATTACGATTGGTTGTTCGTCAAATAATACATTTTTCATATATATTTTAATAATCGAATAGTGGATAATCAAAATCAGATGATTGAATTTAATTATCAGTATTTTTATTCGCTTTCACCAGTTTATTTGGTCTATTTTTGCCTGCTGAAATAACGCTTACAGTCGCGCCTTAATTAGATGACGAAACACTCAGTCATTTTACGGCGGTAATGAGTGAAAAGTTAACTTTTACGGTAACTTATGAATTAACGGGAAAAATTGCTTAAATGACTTCATCGTGAAATAGAAAAGCAAACTAAAATGATTCTCATTTATGACAGATTTGATAAAAGGTTTCGAACCCTAAAATATACAATGGGTAATTATTTTAGAGTGTTTTCTTATGTATTATAAAAGAGTATCAAGAACACTTATTTCAAGCTAAAAAGATAGTGGGGATATAATACTGAGTGTTGTAACTCATTGAAAATAACTTATCAAAAATAACATGTCTAATTATAATATTTCAGGTACCGGAGAGAATTTTGTGATTGATAATCGTAGCGATGGATATTGGCGATGTGTTTTACGATGGAGATGATGAGAGTGGAGTGATAAAAATAGATTTGGAATAACTAGTAAGATGAGTAACAGTTAAAATAGCAAATAAAGAAGATAGTAAAAATGAAAATAGTAAACAAAGAAACTAAAGAACAAAGAAAATAGATAAAAAAATAAAATAGTAAACAATTAAAATAGTAAACAAAGAAAATAGTTACAAAGAAAATAGTATACAAATGAAATAGTAAACAAATAAAATAGTAAACAAATAAAATAGTAAACAAATAAAATAGTAAACAAATAAAATAGTAAACAAAGAAAGTAGTAAACAAAGAAAATAGTAAACAAAGAAAGTAGTAAACAAAGAAAATAGTAACAAAGAAAATAGTAACAAAGAAAATAGTAACAAAGAAAATAGTAAACAAATAAAATAGTAAACAAAGAAAATAGTAACAATTAAAATAGTAAACAAAGAAAATAGTAACAAAGAAAATAGTAACAAAGAAAATAGTAACAAAGAAAATAGTAAACAAATAAAATAGTAAACAAATAAAATAGTAAACAAATAAAATAGTAAACAAATAAAATAGTAACAAAGAAAATAGTAAACAAATAAAATAGTAAACAAAGAAAATAGTAACAAAGAAAATAGTAAACAAAGAAAATAGTAAACAAAGAAAATAGTAAACAAATAAAATAGTAAACAAATAAAATAGTAAACAAATAAAATAGTAAACAAATAAAATAGTAAACAAAGAAAATACTAACAAAGAAAATAGTAACAAAGAAAATAGTAACAAAGAAAATAGTAACAAAGAAAATAGTAACAAAGAAAATAGTAAACAAATAAAATAGTAAACAAATAAAATAGTAACAAAGAAAATAGTAAACAAGTAAAATAGTAAACAAATAAAATAGTAAACAAATAAACTAGTAACAAAGAAAATAGTAAACAAAGAAAATAGTAACAAAGAAAATAGTAAACAAATAAAATAGTAAACAAATAAAATAGTAAACAAAGAAAATAGTAACAATTAAAATAGTAAACAAAGAAAATAGTAACAAAGAAAATAGTAACAAAGAAAATAGTAACAAAGAAAATAGTAAACAAATAAAATAGTAAACAAATAAAATAGTAAACAAATAAAATAGTAAACAAATAAAATAGTAACAAAGAAAATAGTAAACAAATAAAATAGTAAACAAAGAAAATAGTAACAAAGAAAATAGTAAACAAAGAAAATAGTAAACAAAGAAAATAGTAAACAAATAAAATAGTAAACAAATAAAATAGTAAACAAATAAAATAGTAAACAAATCAAATAGTAAACAAATAAAATACTAACAAAGAAAATAGTAACAAAGAAAATAGTAACAAAGAAAATAGTAACAAAGAAAATAGTAACAAAGAAAATAGTAAACAAATAAAATAGTAAACAAATAAAATAGTAACAAAGAAAATAGTAAACAAATAAAATAGTAAACAAATAAAATAGTAAACAAATAAACTAGTAACAAAGAAAATAGTAAACAAAGAAAATAGTAACAAAGAAAATAGTAACAAAGAAAATAGTAACAAAGAAAATAGTAACAAAGAAAATAGTAACAAAGAAAATAGTAACAAAGAAAATAGTAACAAAGAAAATAGTAACAAAGAAAATAGTAACAAAGAAAATAGTAAACAAATAAAATAGTAAACAAATAAAATAGTAACAAAGAAAATAGTAAACAAATAAAATAGTAAACAAATAAAATAGTAAACAAATAAACTAGTAACAAAGAAAATAGTAAACAAAGAAAATAGTAACAAAGAAAATAGTAACAAAGAAAATAGTAACAAAGAAAATAGTAACAAAGAAAATAGTAACAAAGAAAATAGTAACAAAGAAAATAGTAACAAAGAAAATAGTAACAAAGAAAATAGTAACAAAGAAAATAGTAACAAAGAAAATAGTAAACAAATAAAATAGTAAACAAATAAAATAGTAACAAAGAAAATAGTAAACAAATAAAATAGTAAACAAATAAAATAGTAAACAAATAAACTAGTAACAAAGAAAGTAGTAAACAAAGAAAATAGTAAACAAAGAAAGTAGTAAACAAAGAAAATAGTAACAAAGAAAATAGTAACAAAGAAAATAGTAACAAAGAAAATAGTAAACAAATAAAATAGTAAACAAATAAAATAGTAACAAAGAAAATAGTAAACAAATAAAATAGTAAACAAATAAAATAGTAAACAAATAAACTAGTAACAAAGAAAATAGTAACAAAGAAAATAGTAAACAAATAAAATAGTAAACAAATAAAATAGTAAACAAATAAACTAGTAACAAAGAAAATAGTAACAAATAAAATAGTTACAAAGAAAATAGTAACAAAGAAAATAGTAAACAAATAAAATAGTAAACAAATAAAATAGTAAACAAATAAACTAGTAACAAAGAAAATAGTAACAAAGAAAATAGTAAACAAATAAAATAGTAAACAAATAAAATAGTAAACAAATAAACTAGTAACAAAGAAAATAGTAACAAAGAAAATAGTAAACAAATAAAATAGTAAACAAATAAAATAGTAAACAAAGAAAATAGTAACAATTAAAATAGTAAACAAAGAAAATAGTAACAAAGAAAATAGTAACAAAGAAAATAGTAACAAAGAAAATAGTAAACAAATAAAATAGTAAACAAATAAAATAGTAAACAAATAAAATAGTAAACAAATAAAATAGTAAACAAATAAAATAGTAACAAAGAAAATAGTAAACAAATAAAATAGTAAACAAAGAAAATAGTAACAAAGAAAATAGTAAACAAAGAAAATAGTAAACAAAGAAAATAGTAAACAAATAAAATAGTAAACAAATAAAATAGTAAACAAATAAAATAGTAAACAAAGAAAATACTAACAAAGAAAATAGTAACAAAGAAAATAGTAACAAATAAAATAGTAACAAAGAAAATAGTAAACAAATAAAATAGTAAACAAATAAAATAGTAAACAAATAAAATAGTAAACAAATAAACTAGTAACAAAGAAAATAGTAACAAAGAAAATAGTAAACAAATAATATAGTAAACAAATAAAATAGTAAACAAATAAACTAGTAACAAAGAAAATAGTAACAAAGAAAATAGTTACAAAGAAAATAGTAACAAAGAAAATAGTAACAAAGAAAATAGTAACAAAGAAAATAGTAAACAAAGAAAATACTAACAAAGAAAATAGTAAACAAAGAAAATACTAACAAAGAAAATACTAACAAAGAAAATAGTAACAAAGAAAATAGTAACAAAGAAAATAGTAAACAAATAAAATAGTAAACAAATAAAATAGTAAACAAATAAAATAGTAAACAAATAAAATAGTAAACAAATAAAATAGTAAACAAATAAAATAGTAAACAAATAAAATAGTAAACAAAGAAAATAGTAAACAAATAAAATAGTAAACAAATAAAATAGTAAACAAATAAAATAGTAAACAAAGAAAGTAGTAAACAAAGAAAATAGTAAACAAAGAAAGTAGTAAACAAAGAAAATAGTAACAAAGAAAATAGTAACAAAGAAAATAGTAACAAAGAAAATAGTAAACAAATAAAATAGTAAACAAATAAAATAGTAAACAAAGAAAATAGTAACAATTAAAATAGTAAACAAAGAAAATAGTAACAAAGAAAATAGTAACAAAGAAAATAGTAACAAAGAAAATAGTAAACAAATAAAATAGTAAACAAATAAAATAGTAAACAAAGAAAATAGTAACAATTAAAATAGTAAACAAAGAAAATAGTAACAAAGAAAATAGTAACAAAGAAAATAGTAACAAAGAAAATAGTAAACAAATAAAATAGTAAACAAATAAAATAGTAAACAAATAAAATAGTAAACAAATAAAATAGTAACAAAGAAAATAGTAAACAAATAAAATAGTAAACAAAGAAAATAGTAACAAAGAAAATAGTAAACAAAGAAAATAGTAAACAAAGAAAATAGTAAACAAATAAAATAGTAAACAAATAAAATAGTAAACAAATAAAATAGTAAACAAATAAAATAGTAAACAAAGAAAATACTAACAAAGAAAATAGTAACAAAGAAAATAGTAACAAAGAAAATAGTAACAAAGAAAATAGTAACAAAGAAAATAGTAAACAAATAAAATAGTAAACAAATAAAATAGTAACAAAGAAAATAGTAAACAAATAAAATAGTAAACAAATAAAATAGTAAACAAATAAACTAGTAACAAAGAAAATAGTAAACAAAGAAAATAGTAAACAAATAAACTAGTAACAAAGAAAATAGTAACAAAGAAAATAGTAACAAAGAAAATAGTAACAAAGAAAATAGTAACAAAGAAAATAGTAACAAAGAAAATAGTAACAAAGAAAATAGTAACAAAGAAAATAGTAACAAAGAAAATAGTAACAAAGAAAATAGTAACAAAGAAAATAGTAAACAAATAAAATAGTAAACAAATAAAATAGTAACAAAGAAAATAGTAAACAAATAAAATAGTAAACAAATAAAATAGTAAACAAATAAACTAGTAACAAAGAAAATAGTAAACAAAGAAAATAGTAACAAAGAAAATAGTAACAAAGAAAATAGTAACAAAGAAAATAGTAACAAAGAAAATAGTAACAAAGAAAATAGTAACAAAGAAAATAGGAACAAAGAAAATAGTAACAAAGAAAATAGTAACAAAGAAAATAGTAACAAAGAAAATAGTAAACAAATAAAATAGTAAACAAATAAAATAGTAACAAAGAAAATAGTAAACAAATAAAATAGTAAACAAATAAAATAGTAAACAAATAAACTAGTAACAAAGAAAGTAGTAAACAAAGAAAATAGTAAACAAAGAAAGTAGTAAACAAAGAAAATAGTAACAAAGAAAATAGTAACAAAGAAAATAGTAACAAAGAAAATAGTAAACAAATAAAATAGTAAACAAATAAAATAGTAACAAAGAAAATAGTAAACAAATAAAATAGTAAACAAATAAAATAGTAAACAAATAAACTAGTAACAAAGAAAATAGTAACAAAGAAAATAGTAAACAAATAAAATAGTAAACAAATAAAATAGTAAACAAATAAACTAGTAACAAAGAAAATAGTAACAAAGAAAATAGTTACAAAGAAAATAGTAGCAAAGAAAATAGTAAACAAATAAAATAGTAAACAAATAAAATAGTAAACAAATAAACTAGTAACAAAGAAAATAGTAACAAAGAAAATAGTAAACAAATAAAATAGTAAACAAATAAAATAGTAAACAAATAAACTAGTAACAAAGAAAATAGTAACAAAGAAAATAGTAAACAAATAAAATAGTAAACAAATAAAATAGTAAACAAAGAAAATAGTAACAATTAAAATAGTAAACAAAGAAAATAGTAACAAAGAAAATAGTAACAAAGAAAATAGTAACAAAGAAAATAGTAAACAAATAAAATAGTAAACAAATAAAATAGTAAACAAATAAAATAGTAAACAAATAAAATAGTAACAAAGAAAATAGTAAACAAATAAAATAGTAAACAAAGAAAATAGTAACAAAGAAAATAGTAAACAAAGAAAATAGTAAACAAAGAAAATAGTAAACAAATAAAATAGTAAACAAATAAAATAGTAAACAAATAAAATAGTAAACAAAGAAAATACTAACAAAGAAAATAGTAACAAAGAAAATAGTAACAAATAAAATAGTAACAAAGAAAATAGTAAACAAATAAAATAGTAAACAAATAAAATAGTAAACAAATAAACTAGTAACAAAGAAAATAGTAACAAAGAAAATAGTAAACAAATAAAATAGTAAACAAATAAAATAGTAAACAAATAAACTAGTAACAAAGAAAATAGTAACAAAGAAAATAGTTACAAAGAAAATAGTAACAAAGAAAATAGTAACAAAGAAAATAGTAACAAAGAAAATAGTAAACAAAGAAAATACTAACAAAGAAAATAGTAAACAAAGAAAATACTAACAAAGAAAATACTAACAAAGAAAATAGTAACAAAGAAAATAGTAACAAAGAAAATAGTAAACAAATAAAATAGTAAACAAATAAAATAGTAAACAAATAAAATAGTAAACAAATAAAATAGTAAACAAATAAAATAGTAAACAAATAAAATAGTAAACAAATAAAATAGTAAACAAAGAAAATAGTAACAAAGAAAATAGTAACAAAGAAAATATTAAACAAATAAAATAGTAGCAAAGAAAATAGTAACAAAGAAAATAGTAACAAAGAAAATAGTAATAAAGACAGTATTTTGCGAAACTATTAAAATAATGAACATTATTAAGGAATGAAATAATATTTTTATACTAATGCTTACTGATGAAGTTATTTTCTCTATCAACTCATAACCAATGCAATATATAATTTATATACAAATTAATGTTGTAACACAATATCGAGGTAAGACTGAAGACTTTTCCTCTATCTGTGCATTGGTGCAAATAGAGCATTAATGATTTTAACGATGAACTATTACAGAATATATGATTCAGTAAAATTATTTTATATGTTATAATAAAATAAATATAATAGATGAAGACACAGTAGAATTTACAATACAATAAATATAATATGTGAATATACAACATTCTTTACAATATGTACAATAAATAGGATACCTGACGATACAATAGCTAGTACAATACAGTAAATAAAAAAGTGTGGAGATACAATAGCCTTTTACAATAGATCTTCATCGATATTTTTCCCACTGTACATCATATGTACTCTTTACTGTATACAGTCACTGCTAACAGTATCGTCGATACACCGTATCTATAGATACGTACGCGTTAGATACAATGAGTTTTGAGAACTCGGCAATGACGCCATTTCAATCGATTTGTGACATTGACCAAACGTACCAACAAACATTAAATATCAAATATTGTTTCTGTGTGTTTTACGGTGTAATATAATTAGATGCCTGTAGTTATGGTACTAGAAAGCACAGAGAAGATGCACCCATTCTATCACCAGTAACGGTTATTATTCAGGTTTGTACTCTGTAGTCATGGAATGTGACTATTATTATTTGATGAGATTGGTGAATTGTTTTCCTAATCTAATTGTTATATAATATTGGAAAATTAATTGCAATTTAAATAAGAGAGTTGACAAGATTAAAACTAATTTTTTTTTCAGTTCAATAAACTTAGTTTTATTTCATGTAAAATATTATCGAAAATGGGAATATTTTGTCAATTGATTCATCTTTCAGCTTAGAAGTTATTTTATAAACCTTTAGTTTAATAAGTTTCGAGTTAAACGGATTAAAGCGAGTAATAAACTTTTTCATAAACTGAAATAGAATTTAAAATGTAAATCTTTACTAACTTTTCGTACATGAAATATCGACATTTTCATTAGAGTAATTTGAAACTTTAAAATAAAAAAAAATATGTAGTTATTATACATACTGTATTTGAAACACAATTGGATCGTTTAATGATTATTATGCAGACCAATGATTGTTATGCATTATTTATTTATGGAATAATATTGGAATGTTTTCATTACTAAATATATATTAGAATCCAATTAATGAAATAATAAATAATTAGAATATGAAATAAATTGTCATAATTTAGACTATATGCTTATCTTAATTATTTTTTTTTCTAATCAAAAACTCTCATCGTAAATATAGAATATTTAAGTACATGCATAAAATTTCACATCATTCTATATCGATAAAAATAATCAATATACACTAAGGAATGGTTACTTTAATATATATCACTTTTATCTAATGGATATAAATGAAGATGATTCTATCATTTATATTGCAAAGGTATAATTATTTATTAGAATATTTTAATTAAATTTAGTAATTATAATTTATAATCATTAATCATAATAAATTAAATGATACTTAGTACCTTGATTTCTGTTCTTTTAGTGATGGAAATTTGGAATTTATTATCCAGTTTTCTTTCGTTTTTTTTTTGAAATTTTGTTTTCACATCGAAAAGAAATGAATAAAAAACATTAAATTTCCTCATTTTTTTGATACAGTTTCTAACATTTAATTTGATATACATAATAAGAATATGAATATCTGATATGTTTTTATATAGTTATATTTCAGCTACACCCAATAGGAATAATAATACAGAATTTTTAATGGAAATAATGCAGTTAAAATATAGAAATAATTTCCAATGAGTAGAAATCTTACAACCAAACTATTCGATTTTCAGACAATTTTCTGATAGATTATTTTGTCGAGAGTGATCCTATCTGTGACAAATACTAATGTCTCTTTTCACCTCTAAGGGAATTGGAATCTATCTACTAAACTGACCTGCAAATTAGATGATCTTTCTCAGGACTGAAATTTAGAACTAGGTTTGGAAATTTGGAACAAGGAATGATCATTTCCAAATTTCAAGATGTCAATTTAGTCTAATCATCTAATTTTTTAGATTAATCCCAACTAGTTTTATACATTCATCGTTACTTAATACTATATAACCTAATTGTTTAATACTATGAACTATATTACTTACTACTATATAACTTAATTACTTATACCCTGGTAGCATATCTTTCTTGGGACATGATTGGGACAAGGTTGTGTCATAGGGACTTGTTTGGATACTTGGGAGAGAATGTTGTCCCAACAATGGGACATCACAGTTGGACCAATATTGTTATCCCAGTCATGTCCCAATGTTATCCCGATATTTTCTCCAATTCATGTTCAAATTCATGGGCCATTGCTGCATAACACTGAGCAGATAGTAGTTACCCCTCCCAAATAAGCTAACAACCTTGAAATTTATATCTAAACCAATTTGGTTCGTTTATTTTGTGAAAAATTACATCCATTCAATTTGAAAAATAGTAAAAGTAGGACCTAGCTATGTATTTTTGTGCTTTAGGTCCGCCTCCGATTTTAAATATTTTGACACTTTAAATAGGTAAAAGGAACCATTTTAAGACGCTTATCACGAATACCATTTTTTGTGAAAACACTTCGTTTACGAGATATAATGCAATTAATTTTCCTATAGCTACTTGCCCCCTCTTCTAGAATTTCTACTATTTAGAGTTTTTGATAAAATCGTTTTGTGATGTGAAAACGTTATAGTAGGTGGTTGTATCCGCTATTTTAGTGTACTGCACTTCATGATTGGGGGCTGCACGCCCTCCAATATATGTACATATTTTTGATACTACATCAGATATAAACTGCAATAATTGTATCTTCTCAGACCCCTTACCGTAATCAGCCTGCCGGAAAATAATTGTGCCTATATATCGAGAACCAAGAATTTCCACAACAAATGGTATTCGTGAAAAACGTCATAAAATTACACCTATATATTAACACAAAATATCGAAAATCGGTGGCTGACCTAAAGCACAAATTTACCCCTAGCTACTGCTTTGCTAAGGTGGATCTATACTGAGGTTACAGATAAGGCCTGCATCTCTCCAGTTTCTTTGGACTCTAGATTTTATGAATTTATGATCAAGATAGCTGTTATATTAGTTGTTAACTTGTATACCTTACTGCTATGAATAAATCAAATAATTGAGTAACTGTTTTTTTTTACTTATTTTACTTTTTAAACCTCCAATAACTCTATATGAAGAACTAACTGTCTGTAAATATGAGAGAGCTTCGCTCTTAATATGATAGTATTTCCTCTGATTTTAGTGCTAGCTCTAAACACAGAGTGAAACTTCATTCCGTTTATTAATTACAGTATAGCTTATTATTGATTTTGTCAATAATTCACATAATAATATCTTCTGCAAGATGAATAATTAGGAAATTAAGCAGATTCGTAATTATTTGAGAAGAGACTGCATTCACGGAATAACTCTTCTGGTGACTTTGATCATGGAGCCACTTTCCTATCTGATTTCTTCTTTTAGTCCCTTGTATTAATTTTCCTTTTGACGTCAGCGATGTAGCCTTTAGTTCAGAAGCAGAGGTTAAGCCCCTAATAAAATAAATGATCTTTTTTGGGACAACCTTGTGATTAGTCGTGACCAGAAAATTCGTCCACGGAAAATTCGTCCACGGAATATTCGTCCACAGAAAATTCGTCCTCGGAAAATTCGTCCACGGAAAATTCGTCCACGGAATATTCGTCCACAGAAAATTCGTCCACGGAAAATTCGTCCATTAAACGCAAAATGATTAGTTTAAATGGAATAAAAGGTTATGATTAATGTTTTGGTATAAGGTAATTTAATGTATGTAGGTGATAGTATATAGTTAATACTACTTTGTTGTATCCATTACAAAGTTTGTTATACTGCAAAATTCTATGATTATAAAAAAAACACATTAAGATTGATAGATATATAATAATTTATTATGAACTTAAATTAAGATAAAATGTTTGATGCCTCAGCGTTCTTAACACCTGAAGATGTTGTTGTGTTAATGATATTTCATGCGATGATACGAATTGAGTTTTTTAACTCTTTGAAGCTACGTACATTGGGTCACAAAACTGGGAAGACGAAACCAACGTGAAAACACGTTATATCCAGTTGAATTTTGGAATGGTCAAGAAAGAGCTTCCCAAATATTTGGTGTAAGAGTATGACCCTAACTTAAAGAATTGAAACAAAGAGAGATGTCACACAGCGTAAAAGGCCAAAATATTGTCGAACAAATATAAAGCTAGTAGCTATTGCAATGCTCTCCGAATGAAACAATTTTTTTTGACAAATAGAGTATTGCTGAAAAATCCAGCTATTCAATTTAAATATTTATATAAGTTATTTTTTTCTATTTTAATCATAAATAACATAATATATTAGCTACATATAATGAAATTTTTCATCAAAAGTTATAACTGCTGAATATGTGTTATTTTCATCTAACCAGATTTTATGGCATTGCAATTATCTCTTCATATATTGTTAACACTCGATAAAGTCTTTCTTTCTATTCCAATTTAAGAAAACTGACGAATTTTCCGTGGAAGAATTTTCCGTGGACGAATTTTCCATGGACAAATTTTCCGAGGACGAATTTTCCGAGGACGAATTTTCCGTGAACGAATTTTCCCTGGACGAATTTTCCATGGACGAATTTTCCGAGGACGAATTATCCCTGGACGAATTTTCCGTGGACGAATTTTCCGTGGACGAATTTTCCATGGACGAATTTTCCGTGGACGAAATTTCCTAGCACTGTGATTACTAGTACTGACGAGACAACATTGGGGCATCATTGTCCTAATGTAGTCCCAACTATAGTGGGTTTGGGACAATATTGGGACAGTAATGTAAATATTTCCCAACATTGGGAACTTTTTTGTCCCAATCTTCGGTTCCAACATTGGCCCAACAATTACAAAACACAAGGTTGTTCCAATCATGGGTCCCAATGTAGTCCCAACTATGTGTTGCAATCAAGTCCCAATGTTGTTCCAAGGAAATTTGCCGCCTGGGTAATTTATATTACCTCATTCAAACTATAACTTTATTGAAACTACAAACTTACAACTTTGTAATCTGCTAAAGTTTTTAAATCAAACTAATGTTATAAATCAAATTACACGTCTTTGACTTTTCTGTTTATAGTTCTAAATAAATCATTTTGAAATTTGACGCAGACTAGGAGTAGCAGTTTATGAAAATAGCTTCATATTTAATATAGATTACAATGGGAGCTCTAATCATTACAGAAAAATAAATTTCAATGTTTTTTGAAATCCTTTCATTTAACCTCTACAATAGTAACGTAAATACAAATCAAAGAAAAAACTTTGTAACAAAATTTTCTTTAACCTTTCCTCCACATTGACTCCTATGTGCGTAGATAAACATCCCCAACAACTTCTCTCTATTTTTGAAAGTTGTTTCGGGCTGAACTGCATAAATTCAGAAAATACCACAGACTGTATAAGAATTTCCAAAATTTACACAAGCGAACATGTTATCCCTAAATATTTAATGTGAAACAGTCAGACTGGAGTTAAATATGAACTTACATTTCGCTAAAACTATAAACTTAATATTATGTTGCTAAGAATATATTCTCAAAATATATTCTCTTAGCTGTAACTATATTTATAAAAGCTTAGAAAGAGGGAAATTATTGTTTGGGTTGAAATAATATTATAATGCTTCTCTGATGTTATGGGATTGAATTTATTTAATGTAAAGTAATTAATTAACAGTATGTTATTTTAAAACTAGTGTGTTACTCTTCAAAAATGACTGACTATAAAATTTTGGCTACTTATATAAAATTAAATGGATTTTTCTTTAAATATTAAGATTTTTCCTTAATGCAGATTTACTATTTTTATCTGAATAAAATTTCTGTTAACAGAATTTTTTTAATTAAATATGATTTTAGTAATAGATTAAATATCAGAATAAACCACAAAACATATATGCTCTGTTTTTCTAATAATTATATATTCATATATCTTTAGGTGATTTTATGGAAGATTAATAATATTACTTCTGGTGTATTTATAAAAATCTGAACCGTATATTGTATCATGGTGTTTATATGATAACTTGAATATTCGATGATTATTTATAATCAATTCTTAAAAAAAATTACCTTAACATATCACCAAGTTAACCCCTTTCATGCTGAATTATTTTCTGATTCAATATAAATGTTGCTAGAAATAAGTTGCTTAGGGGGCATATAGTACAACAGAGGCAATAGTTGAGAAATTTTCATTTCATCAAAAAAATGTCCAGTCTGTCGCCTCTGTCATAAAAAATGAAACCAGAGTGTCGCGTTACACCTGATGACTGTCTCTATGCAACTGATAATAAAATACACGTATAAAGAATATAAAAGTTACTTTGAGGTCATGTAAGCTATAGTTAAAATCTGTACTTAAAGGTTAAGCTACATTTTTATATAATAGGACATTGTTATCCCCAAATGAAGAGGAGCTTAGCCCAGGCAAGAAAGATTTATTCCTGGGATATTAAGGGAATATCGCAGCACTAAATCCTTCTTGTTGTGAAGGTCATAAATATTTTGATTACTTCTTTTGCTTGAGATTCTGACACAGCTATTATTCTGTATCAAAATATTTATTCTTTCGATCGTTACTTGCTTCATCTTTGCGGAATAATTTACTAAAACCAATGAATTTTAATCATTAACGACTATAGAGTTGTGACAATATGCTTTTTATACAATAGCTATTAAGAGTATCATAGACGAAATGAAATGGTATCGAATACTATATACCGCTGGTTTAAAACGATTCAATTCTGTATAATTCTCTCCGTCTATAATATTTTCGGGTTCTAATGATTTTGAAAGCATATTGTATCCACCCCACTAATCTATAATGGGAATTTTTGTTTTCATATATAAAATAAAATTTTGCTAATTACAGTAAAATACCAAAAAAATTGATAGATCTAAACATTGGGCTTAATTTAGATTCCTAAAAACAATAATTTTAAGCTGATTTTTTTTTTATCTTTTGCTCTGATTTTCTTTTCAATAATGAAGGGAAAATTAGGCCTTAAAACGTGACTCAGTTTTTATTTCCTTCACAAAAAAGAAACACTTTAGACACTTTAGTTGAGATCTGAAGAACATGAGTATTAAATTATTGCCACAGAAATGGAGGGTGAAATATAGTGTCTATGTCTTCATATAATAAACATATACAAAAAAGTTTGAATAGTAAACATCTTCAATGATGATGGAAAATGTTAGCAAGTCAATGAAAAGCTTTACTAAAATAAAAGTATACAAATTGTCACTACACATACATTTACACACAAACAAAAATTGATAACATGTATTATGTGCATATGCATTATTTATCAAGTGAATGAAAAAAAAGTAAGAAAAGGTACAAGATTTTTAAAACTAGTTTGCTAGTCGGTTAAGACTCTAGTCTTAATTAGTTCGATTGATCGATCTTACTGATTTAAATTGAATCTAAGTAAGAAGGAGTAAATAAAACACATCGATAACATCTCTGAATTCGATTATTGCAAAAATATTAAGTACAGGATTACAAGATACAGATTTTGATTCGCGCACAGTTTAAAATATACTATGTTCTATGTTCTATGCACAATATACACCTATTCGGATAAGAGGATTTCAGGACGGGAGGTGATTGTGCTAGATGCACAGCGAAGAGACTCAGGTACGAACAGAACGTGGTTCTTTGGAATCCACAGTCTTTTATACTGGGTTCTCAGAGGATAGAATGGAGCGAAAATCCACTATGCAACAAGTTTTGCTAGATTTTAAAGTCCTTGGCTACAGTTTCTAATGTAATACAAAGTAATACTCTAATGAGCTTTTATAAGTCTTCGTGATCTTTAATCCAATGAATTTGGTGAATTTAATATCCTCTCCTCCGACAGAACAGATAGATAATTGTGCATAGCCAACTTTTATGATAGGTAATGATAGTTCAAATCCTAAATTATTCTCCTACTTATAACATTTGCAATCAAGATACTATTCAGATATTGCAAGTTAATCCGTATAGAATTTAGGTAAAAAAGATAATTGACTCTTACACATAGTCTCAGAATGCACATATGTTAATATAATATAAGTACAATATTCAAATACAATAATATAATATAATATTATATATATTCAAATACAATAATATTATAATATAATATTCAAATAAGATTATTATTGGAAAGTAGTTAGAGTTGAATATATATAGTCTAATATTATATAATATAATATTTGTTTCATCATTGATTCAATTTCTAACACTCCTCCGCCTCAAAAAAAAAGTGAAAATCTAAGATTTTTACTCCTTCTCAGGTACCTAGTGGTTGGTTGCACCACGCTATAGTACCACGCTTTACTACGAGTTACTATAC
>CANNZV010004258.1:23-44443 GCA_947561585.1 Caprella mutica
GAACTTCTCCATCCAGTTTTTTGAGAAATTGTCAGACTATGTCTATTCGATTTCCAACTTTTGCCTGACAATTTCTAGAATTGTGCGGTTTTTGCGTAACACGACATCGGAAATGGTCAGGCTAGGTACTGCAGTACCTCAAATTGCGGCCTGGCAGAATTTATATCTGCCAGGCAATGTTAAAGAAATTAGTTTTTTCTTTCAATTTCTTCATTTCCAAATGTTTCAGTCTAAAATTATCAACCTGACAATCGATGAAAACAATTTCCATCAAATAGCCAATATAAAATTGAAATAGTAAATCATTGCCTGACAGTTTCCAGAACTTTTCCGACTATCAATACTGTCCAATTCTAGAATCAGTCAAGCAATGATCAATTTTCAATAATTTATCAAGTTCATTATTTCAATATTGAAAATGAAAAGGGAAACGGCTGGTTATGTTGGCTCATGCCAAATAAGGATAATTACAAAAACAGTCAAAACAATATAGTTTATTTATTTTTTATGGAGTTTGATTCCATAGGTAATAGAAAACAATAATATTCAAAAGAAATGCATCCAAGAATTTTTGAGAATTTTTGACTTATAGGTATAAATAATATAGAAAAAATTATCCTTAATTAATGTTTTCTGACACAAATGACAGGATAATATCACGGGATGGAAGTTTTTTAATCTGAGTGGTAAAATAAAGTATCAGGATTGTGATCATTCATATTTGAATAGCCTGGTATCAGAGAAATTGGTACACTGTGAATTTTCGACGTAATTAGCTATTCACCCGAAAGACATGCATCAATGGATTTCCTTTTTTGAATTGGATACCTTCGAAGTTAACATGATGACCCTTGCCATTTGTACTGAGTTATAATAATCTTCCACACTGCTACTAGAGTCCTTTGCTTTCCACGTTCTTTAGATGATGGAAGGCACATTTCAAATGATCGTTAGATTTTGAATTCGTCGTTCTTGAAGGTCACAGCAGCTTTCTCGCAGTTTCGGAAATTGTCTTGTTGAAGCACCTGAAACAAATACAATATGTCAGAAAAATATATATATTATTCTTAATTCATCCAAATAGAATTTTGCATATATCATGGAAAGTTACAAATATTTCGGCACCCACATTCGGTGTACTTTAAAAAAAATGATCTATCTATCAAACATTTTGATACCTATACGTAAAAAAATGTAGACTTTGGAATAGCTTTTTATCTAAAATGGAACAATAGGTACTGAAAGAAGCTAATTGATTCAATGCAACAAGATATTATGTAATACAAAAATACTACTAACAGTTTTATTGGGCTGAAAATAGAATATGGAATTTGAAATTAATATTCCTTTAGAGATAGGGTACAGCAAGTAAATTGCGTCACAATGACTGACTAACTTCAGTCTCACTAATATCAATAAAATTCATAACTTGAATAAACCCATAAAAATTGCACTTCTTTTGATAAGTAACATTTTGATAAAAGTTAAATTACTCCAAGTTACTTGAGTGGCTCAAAACATTTATTGGATATTTAGGGTTAAGTAGGTAAGTAGCGGCAGAATAACTAAAGTTTATAGACATAACCCCCCCCCCCTGGACAGAACATAAGGTAAGCCCCCCCCCCCCCCCGAACATGTCGTAAATTAATCCTGCCCCCCCCCCATGACACGAGTCCCCTTATTTTAAAACTAGGTTCCCAATAGCATACCCAACATATACGGCCGTTATGTAGTTTGCTGTATCCGCCAGTTTGTTGTACTGCACACTTCATGATTTTTTAATGACCTGGCAGGGGTGTTCGGGGGGCGGGACGCCCCCCGATATACCTACATTGGAGTGTATTAATATCTCCTTTAGGAAAATTCATCAAGTTTATTAATTAGGTTGCATTCCCTTCTTTTGATATAATAGCTAACCTAATCCTTCTAACAACCTTATCTTTTAAATTAAAATTGAAGAGGCCGCAATTCACCAAAATGGTAAACTATGCATTGCGCTTCTTTTACAATGTAAAATTAAAAAATCTGTTTAGCAGAATAATTCTTCAGAAAAGTTTCTTGAGTTTAAATGGCTGCACTTTAACTGTGTGACCCTTCCTATAAGTCATATATTAAAACTAATTCTAGGTACTAACCTGTGTCACTATTATTTTCAATTTCGTAATCACTTCCGAAGTATTTTCCATAATTAGATAACTAACTTCTTGTTTAACTTATACATAAGTGTGTTAACCCTAACGATACTAATCAGATACTGTCAATCATGACATAGCGGGATACTATCATACAGAGCAGATTTGAAATTTTATTTAAATATTATTGCCACATACCACCTCATTTTCTATACATGACAAAAAAGAGAATAGGATAAACAGTTTCTAACACCCAGCCGATGAGATTTTTGCAATTATTTCGTTTCACGCATTTCCAAATAGTTATTTGACTTGCTCCACGAGTTTAGAATGGTTCAATTCATATAATTGGACTGCCTAATCAAGTTATAAGTGCCTAATTTAAAAGCTATTTGAATTTTATTGTTTGTTTACTTTTTTTTGTCAATATTACGTCCGGATAACTCACCCTGATTTACAAAACTCTGACTGACAATTTCCGAGTTTGTTGTTTATATGCATAACATAGCTTGGCTATTTCTCTAGATCTGTCAGGCCAGTAGGTGCAAGACATTGGCCGACAGATATCCAGAAACCGTCAGGAAATGATTTTTGAATGTTTACTTGGTTGTCTGGATAAAGCAGAACAGCAAGTACTTCTCTGTTTTCCAGCTTAATAGAAAATGAAGACATTGCGATTGATAGTATTATTTCTTTAATAAAGTAGTATTGAATCAATTCAATGCACAACAACTTAATAATATACTGTTATTATATTTTATTTTATTTTCCTCAACCATTGATCTGTTATGATCCTGACCAGGTGTTCCTATTTAATTTTTTGGCTAAAGCATAGAATATTGTGTATGGTTCCATTGAGCTTCTCCCATCTGATAATTACAGGACAATTATTGCTCATTGATATCGTTGATGAATGATAAATTAATGGAGTCAACCTATAAAAGTCTGGAAACTCATTTAAGTCCTTTGCAACTATCTTTAAGTGTAAACACTATAAATAATTATTTGACAAATTTTAATTTCTGTAGTTATCTTAGTTAAGTGGAGTATCAAGTTAAGAAATCAGTTTACAGTTTTGAAGTGGCAGGAAAAAGAACACATCATCTCTACAACGGTACTTAGAACTAAGTTGATCTTGCAGACCCATATCCCATATTCGACTCGAACCCGTGGGTGATCTACTTCTAGCCTTCTGCAATTACTTCAATCTCTCAAGTCTAGTTATATTTCAAATTTATGTTCATTATTTACGGACCATTAAAAATATAATCTAGGTGCTCTGGCCCTACACAGGTGATACCTCATTTGATGTTTCTGTTAATTTTCTTGCGTTCCCAGGGGCTCTATCCTGAAGCTGTCTGTGGTGAATGGAAGAAAAGGGTGTTGGCGTCCCTTGGCCCCTGAACTGTTGTAATTTGGATTATGGATTGTCTTTTTTCATTTTTTACCATGTTTATTATTTTTTTAACGCTACTTGCAGTTTTAGAGGATAGCGCTAGGGTTATGCTCTTCAACTACGAGGTCTTAGATTTATGTGTTAGGTAGACTCGTAGGCTTCATTTACTATCACCTCTTCATTTTCCTCTTCCATCCCTGAGTACAGCCACCGTTGCTTGTGTCGTGTTTCGTCACATTCCTTGGTAAGTGAATGCATTCACGGAGTAGCTTTTCTGCATCCATGAGCATCGTCACCGACGGTGGTAAGTGACTTTGTTCATGGAGCCTCTTTTCTTTCTGACTGCTTCTTCCAGTCCCTTGTATTCAATTTCCATTTGACGTCAGCGATATGGCCTTTGGTTCCGAAGCAGATGTTAAACCCCTACTAAATTAATTAATTTTCTTGCTACTATAGTAAGGTTTATTCTTGTGAAAATAAATTTGAAAATGGTCTGTGTCTTTATTACTCTTTCTCTTCTTTGATGAAAATGATATTAAATATGTTACATTTATTTCAACTTTTATAAAGACTATCAGTAGCGTCAGCTGGGTAAAATGAGAGGCTGAGACAAACTTAGAAACTGTCAGGTTATTCAATTGGAGAAACTGTCAGGCAATATTTTACAAATTTAATAAAGATTCAAATCAGCATTACAAAAGCCGTAACAACATGTAGTTAAAAGAAAGTACCTTCCAAATATTTGATTTAAGATGCAATATAAGAAATCTGAGAAACCGTCAGGAAATATATTTAGAAATAGTCAGACGATGTCTGGAAATTTCAATAAATATATAAAAGCATTAAATAGTATAAAACTATAATTTCTACATTTATAAAAGGGCACGATATAAGTAACTGTGAGACCCGTCTTTTATCCGATAATATATAATTACATATTCTAGCTGTTTCCAGAGATCAGTCAGGCTATCTGAACACGACACGAGATATTCGATTTCCAACCTGACATTTTGGATATGGAGAAGTCCATAGTGGTACTACTCTAAATTATCCCAACAAACATATGAATGTCGATTCGATGCCGTTTGCTGTCGAATTCGTAGCGCTAACGGTGGGTATCGACTTAGCAACCATTTCGACTCATAGTAGATATCGGAATGTCTGTTTCTAAATGATATCTGAATTTACACTTCGAGTAGAAACACGAAAACCTATACTCGGTTTTAACAGCATCATCTTGACGTCGGCATGTCTGTTTCCAAACGATATCTGAATTTATACTTCGACCAGAAGTGCGAAAACAGATACGTAGTTTTAAAAAAATAGTTACAAATTTTGAAATTCATTTTCTTCTCATCTTCCTGTTTTATAATACGTGAAGAAATGTAGGAATTATTTCTATTCAATTGGATTGTACCTTTCTATAACGTTGTACTCCCTTTAAAATTAATACACTTATAACTTATAAGGGACTACGGCAGTTGTAAAGGTACGATAAGGCATTAGCACGCTAGTGCGATTGTACAATGGATCAACGTAAAGTAAGCGATATTGGAACATCGGTTGTTGAACAGTGTTCCTCCAGTACCGTGAAAATGAAATGGATAACCAATCAAGTGATTTTTCGATGGCCAGTGCATTTGTTGTTATGAATCTATTCTAAACTGCTTATTGAAAATAAGCCCCGAGGGGTTCCTGAAGCTCTCTTTGGTGAATAGAAGAGAAGTGGCGTCCCTTGTGACCCAAACTGTTGTAATTTGGATTATGTATAGTCTATTTTATGTTTATCATGTTTTTAACTCTTCATGCATTTTTAGAGGATAGCGCTAGGGCTATGCTCTACAATTACGTATGAAGTCTTAGATTTTCTGTTATTTAGGCTCGTAGACATCATTTACTATTACCTCTTCATTTCCCTCTTCCATCCTTGAGTGCAGCCACCGGTGCTTGTGACCATTTTTGTCACATTCCTCGGTAATTGTGACAGCATTCACGGAGTAGCTTTTCAGCATTCATGAGCGTCGTGACTTCGTCCATGGAGCCACTTTCCATTCTCACTGCTTCTTCCAGTCCCTTGTATTTCATTTTCTTTTGACGTTAGCGACATGGCCTTTGGTTCCGAAGCAGACGTTAAACCTATACTAAACGTAAATAATTAAAAGTTGATGGGCTAGTTAATATGTTTCATTTTAGAGTAAATTTTGTGTTATCAGACGGTTCCACATTTTTCGAATATGTAAGAAATAACTAATAATAATTATCATTATTCAATTCTTAGAAATAAGAATTCTTAGAAATAAAGTTTAGAAATAAAAATCATTACATAAATAATTTTTCCACATAAAATGCAGAACCCCACATCCGATAACTTGAGCTTTCACCATAGTGCCAAAAGCTGCAAATGAGACGATTGAAATTCAGTGATTCACAATATAGATAATTAAACTTAAAGTGGTTATCGGACTCAATAAATCTATATATAATAATCATTATTTAACTTTTATTTCATTTGGTTTCATACCTTCAGCTATTTTGCTTCTAATTAAATAGTAGTTAAATAATAATTATTATATTTTCCTTTATCACGTGTTCGAAATTATAGACCCTATTAATAACTTGAAATATATACCCTACTGCAAAAAATGTTTTACAGAGCACAAAATTCCTGTTTGTTCAATGAAACACAATAATTATAAAAATTTAATTATCTATTAATTTTAATTAATGCATCACAGAGCTTTCATCTTTATTCTAAGTCGTGGCCTCAAAACATTTTCTATAATTTGAACTCATAGAGAATGAAATATTCAAGGAGTTCCAATTATATAAAAATTTTACCAACTCATTACTATTTGTAATAACAATAAGTTGTGATATTGGTTATAAAAGCAGTGCTTGCCTGTATTGTTCTATTCACTTTGAAATATCTTTAAGTATCTCCGGGTCGTTTAAGATCAAAATTTTTTTTTAGTCAAATGCATCCACGGTGGCAATGTGACAGAGGTACTGGCACGAGGACGGATGGGCCCACGAACGATACCAGGACACATCACTTCATTTCTTCTCATTTAATTTACACATAACATTATGTAACATTAATCAAATTGATATGCATCTAAATGTACAGAACGTTATATCAATGAAGTAAGAGTTTTCAATTTTAATTTCTTTATTTTATGGATGCAAGTGGATATCGTTTCGAAGCATATTAGATATATAATTAGGCGTCTGTTCGATGCAGAATCCCTATGTATGTTAGATGTCGTAATTTACCTTTCTATTCAACGCTGTTTTAACGGTATCGCTTCGATCCCAAATATACTTAATATGATGCGGTTTAGCGGTGCAAACAGATATCGGATTGATGTCTACTTGATGTCACCATGTCTAATTTGTTACTGGAATTCGATGTCGGAAGAGAGGTTATACAGAGTCGTTTGCTGGGTATTTCTGCTTATTCATCCCTGGCCTATCACCGGTCAGACTCTGAACTGCGCAAATTAAAAGATTTCGAACTGCGCCACTTACCTGATTTTGAATTGCGCCACTTACCTGATTTTGAACTGCGCCACTTACCTGATTTTGAACAGAGCCACTTACCTGATTTTGAACAGAGCCACTTACCTGATTTTGAACTGAGCCACTTACCTGATTTTGAACTGAGCCACTTACCTGCTTTTGAACTGAGCCACTTACCTGATTCTGAACTGAGCCATTTACCTGATTTTGAACTGAGCCACTTACCTGATTTTGTACTGAGCCACTTTCCTGATTTTCAACTGAGCCACTTACCTGATTTTGAACTTAGCTACTTACCTGATTTTGAACTGAGCCACTTACCTGCTTTTGAACTGAGCCACTTACCTGATTTTGAACTGAGCCATTTACCTGATTTTGAACTGAGCCACTTACCTGATTTTGTACTGAGCCACTTTCCTGATTTTGAACTGAGCCACTTACCTGATTTTGAACTGAGCCATTTACCTGATTTTGAACTGAGCCACTTACCTGATTTTGTACTGAGCCACTTTCCTGATTTTGAACTGAGCCACTTACCTGATTTTGAACTTAGCTACTTACCTGATTTTGAACTGAGCAACTTACCTGATTTTATATTGTGCCGGTTACCAGATTATTATTGTGCCGGTTACCTGATTATTATTGTGCCGGTTACCTGATTGTTATTGTGCCGGTTACCTCATTATTATTGTGCCGGTTACCTTTTTATTATTGTGCCGGTTACCTGATTTTTATTGTGCCAGTTACCTGATTATTATTGTGCCAGTTACCTGATTTGATTGCGCTGGATTCCTGATTTGTATTCCGCCGGTTTCCTGATTTGTATTTCGCCGGTTTCCTGATTTCTATTGCAACGGTTACCTGATTTTTATTGCGCTGGTTACCTGATTTGTATTGCGCCGATTACCTATTTTCTATTGCACCGGTTTCCTGATTTATATTGTGCCGGTTACCTAATTTGTATTCCGCCAGTTACCTGTTTTGTATTGCGCCGGTTACCTGACTTGTATTCCGCCGGTTACCTGTCTTGTATTGCGTCGGTTACCTGATTTGTATTGCGTCAGTTACCTGATTTGTATTACGCCGGTTTCCTGATTTGTATTGCGGCGGTTTCCTGATTTGTATTGCGCCGGTTTCTTGATTTGTGTCATGTACTGGATTAACTAAGTTTAAGGCTTTAGCAAGGGATAGAAATAACTAGAGGAAACCTTTTGGTTCTGAGTTTTAATTCACACTAATTATTATACAGTTATCGACAAGAGACATCAACTACTAATCAAACAAAATAGATACATAAATTATTAATACATATCACCTATTAAGGGAAATTGCTATATAATTTATATATGCACAAGAAGGAAATATTTACAGTAGGATATATGAGAAGTATTGATATATGACAACTCCTCCCTCTTAAGTTTGAAAAAACTAACACAACGAAATTTATTTATTAGGTTGCAGAGTAACGTTCAATTGGTTTCTTAACTATAGTAGAACGTCGCAATTCAACAGAAGGAAAAGAAATATCTGGAACTGAACTAACAGAAGGTTCAGCTACAGCCTTATCAGGAGTAGACACTATAGGTTTATCAAGAGATTCACAAGGTACATTCACAATAGTGGTATCTACATTAGAATTAGAAACAGGTAAAGAAACACTAGAAGTAGTTACATTGGAACTGTGAACAGGTGGAGAGACAATAGAAGTTGAAACAGGAGTTGAAAATCTAGAATCAATTGAAGGAACATCAGGAAAAATAATTTTTCTATCATTGAAACCTACATCAGTTTTAGAAGACAATAATTGCTGAACATGACGTCTCCAAATGGTATTAAGATCATGAATAAATACAGAATACATATTGACAGCTAACTTTTCAGTTACAGTTGCAGAATACCATTTTGGACCCTCACGTAAATTCAATGCTAAAACTTGGTCTCCAATATCAAAATTCCTATCAACTTTATTATCTTTAACAAAAGGTACATGGTGAGGATTAATTCTTTCCCTAACTGTAACATAAGTTCTACCATTCAGTGCAATGGAAGGGGCAATATTAGTTACTGAACTAGGAGTTGTACGATAATATAACAAAACATTTACAAGTCTAGATTTCAAAGAACCTATTTTATTCTTCTTTAACAAATCTTTAATAATTTTCACTGCCCTCTCTCCTTGACCATTAGAATAAGGACAGTATGGAGGTGGAGTCATGTGAACTATACCATTCGAATAAAGAAATTCCCTAAATTCAGAAGAAGTAAAATTTCTAGCATTATCTGATACCAGAGTATCTGGTAAACCATTCCTGGAAAATACATCTTTAAGAACATTTATAGTAGTAGAAGAAGAAACATTGGTTACAATTTCACATTCTATATACTTAGTGAGAGCATCTACTATAACTAAGAAAATACTATCTTCGAAAAAGAAATGGTCGATGTGTAACCTAGACCACTTTCTAAATGGTTCAGGCCATGTTACAGTACTATTCTGAGCAGGCTTTGCTCTAATGCTAAGGCATTGCTTACATGAACTGACCATATCAACAATGTCGCTATCCAATCCAGGGTACCAGATTAGTGAACGACAAATTGACTTCATAGCAGTCATACCTGGATGCCCACTATGAAATTGAGAAAGAGCTTTTTTACGCAAAGAAGAAGGTACAAATACTCTATTTTTATACATTATACATCCTTTGAATAAAGATAAATCTACCTCATAACCTTTAAACTTACTTAACTCAGGGTGAACATTTTCTGGAAAACCGTATCGTATATAATTTTTTAACATGCTTAAATTGGAATCAGAATCAGTAAATTTACTTATATCATTAGCATTAACAGGACATTCATTCAAAGAATTTATAACAAAAACTAACTCGTAAGGTTCGTCTATTTTTACAGTTTCCTTTAAAGGTAATCTACTTAAAAAATCACCTATTACATTATCTTGACCCTTAATATATTCAAAAATGAAATCAAATTGAGATAATCTAAGTGCCCATCTTTGTAATCTAGCTGAGCAATTCATAGGAACGCCTGTTTTTTTATTAAATAATTTCTGCAAAGGTTTATGATCGTTTTTTATCGTGAATTGAACACCAAGCAAGAATTTTCTAAAACGTTCACATGCAAAAATTATACTTAAAGCTTCTCGCTCTATCTGAGAATAATTTTTCTCAGCCACATTTAGAGTTCTAGACGCAAACTGTACAGCATTCCATTTACCTTTACTATCTCTTTGCATGAGAACACAACCTAGGCCTGTAGAGCTTGCGTCACACTCTATGGCTGTTTCTAAATTGCAATCGTACATGTGTAATAATTTAGGAGATCTGAACAAATTCTTAACTAAATCGAAACATTTTTGTTGATCACTACCCCATGAAAATTTAACATTTTTATTTAACAATTTATATAATGGAGAAAACACTGTACTAAAATTTGTAATGAATCGGTTATAAAAATTACACAAACCCAAAAATGATTGAACTTCTTTTAAATTACAGGGTACCGGTGCATCAATGATTGCCCTAATTTTTTCAGGATTTGGTTTTACTCCTTCGCTATCGAAAATATGACCTAAATATTTAACCGAATTTTCATAAAATGAACATTTTTCTAACTTAATCTTAAGTCCTGCTGTACATAAAGCGTTTAGTACTTGATCTAGAATACAGTCATGAGAAAGTCTATCAACAGTCATTACTAATATATCGTCTTGGTATATTATCACATTGTCTATATTATTTAGAACTTTACAAAGATAAGACTGAAAAATTGCTGGTGAACTGGACACTCCAAATGGTAAAAAATTATACTGGTAAAGTCCGTCAGAAGTGTTAATAGTTGTATATTGTTTTGATTTTTCATCCAGTGGAAGCTGTAGATATGCGCTTTCTAAATCTATTTTAGAAAATACTTTAGCTTTACCAACTTTACTAAGCACATCTTCTATGGATGGCAGTGGATATTTTTGAGAAACCATACATTTATTTATTGTCATAGAATAGTCACCGCATATCCTTATAGCTCCACTAGACTTCAAAACATTTACGGTTGGACAAGCCCAGTCACTTTTGTACACTTTACTAATTATTCCATGATCTTCTAGTCTAGTCAATTCATTTTTAACAAGAGTACGAAATCTTACAGGTACACTACGTGATTTACAAAAAATAGGAACTTTTTCAGTATCAATTTGCAAAGAAACAGTCTCTTTAATATTAGATTTATAGTCAATTGATAAGTAGTGCCTGTATTTATTGAAAACATCTTTAATTACTTGAATGGATTGCTTAGGAGAGTAAACTAGATTAATATTTAGTTTTTCGCACATGTCTCTACCTAATAAGGACACTGAACTACAGTCAACTACAAGAAAATCATGAGCTATAGTTAAGCCTCTAAAATTTATAGATAGACATACCTCACCTAAGAAACTAATATCACTATTTGAATAACCACGAGCTTTTCTATAGGTCGGTTTTATTTTAACATTTTTAATTTCATTCAACTGCTCAATACTAATTGTGGACAAATGAGATCCAGTATCTATTTCAAAATTAATTATTGCACAATTATTTACTTTACATTTTACACTCACTGGATTAGAATTTATTGCAGTTAAAGTGCTCGCTTCCCTAAAAAAGTACTCTTTGACCTATTATTCTTACGTGATACTTTCCGAGGCTGGTGTACATAATTGAGAAACTCACACTCGCCCCCTGACAAAGTATCTCTTACAGTCACCATACGGTTCATATGATTGCCATGGTGATAGAACTTGGAATAGAAGTCTCCTCCTTTCTTGCGAGTTTTCTTACTAGGTGGTGCGGGTGCACTGAAGTCATCAGCTGACGTACGATCGACGAACAGAGTCTCAAATTTATTGTGAATTTGCACAGGATTTTGTTCATCTCTACGACTGTTGTAGTTTGATGGCAGAGGTGGAAATTCGTCTAGTCCCATAGAAAAGTAAGACGAATGGTTTTTACCACTAACTCGTTTTACATTATTGATAGTAATGTAATCAGTTAGATCCTCCTCTTCTGGATGCACGTAATTAGATCGTGTAGTCCTATTTTCATTTTGCCTATTTCTGCATACTTTCGACAAATGTCCTTGCTTTTTACAGATGCGACACTGCAGTTTTAAAGCAAAACAGTCTGATGCGAAATGTTTATTTTTTGTACCACAACGGATGCATTTGTAGTTTTCAGGAACTTTCTTGCCTCTGTGTTCCTGCTTGGAATGGGGTTTCCCGAAATGCTTTGTCCGCTGCTCAAATTTGGTAATATTATTTTGCTGATACTGTTTACTTGCTGGATGTATATCTTCTACGTCTTGAGTAACTTGCTCAAGAAGTTTAGATCTATCCACACACTCTTGAAATGTTTTACTATCACAATCGGTTATTAGCGTACTGATCAAGCGATGAGAGCGTAGACCGCTCAAGAAAGTATCCCTCAAAATTCGATCTCTGCAGCACTGCTTGTATTCGCACTGCGATGCTAACTCGTTCAAAACCTTAGAATAAGTTTCAATGCTCTCATGAGCTTTTTGTTTACGCGAAACAAAAGTAACAGCTGCACCAATTATGGATTTTTTAATTCCATAAGATGAAATAAGATGATGCTCTAACTGTTTGTAGGTAGCCTCTGTTAGTTTCAAAGGTTTTAACCTACGTTGAATATCAGTGAGGACTACTATCGGCAGAGAATTAGCCAAAATAGCAGCTGTAAAACCTTTGTTCTCCTCATCAGCAAGAGAAGATTTGTTTTGGAGTTTAAATCTCTCCAGGAACTCCTCTACACTTTCGATATCAGGGTGGAACATCTTTGAGGAATCGGAACTAGCCATTTTAACACTTTTACCTCGTCGCCAAATGTCATGTACTGGATTAACTAAGTTTAAGGCTTTAGCAAGGGATAGAAATAACTAGGGGAAACCTTTTGGTTCTGAGTTTTAATTCACACTAATTATTATACAGTTATCGACAAGAGACATCAACTACTAATCAAACAAAATAGATACATAAATTATTAATACATATCACCTATTAAGGGAAATTGCTATATAATTTATATATGCACAAGAAGGAAATATTTACAGTAGGATATATGAGAAGTATTGATATATGACAACTGTAAATATTTCCTTCTTGTGCATATATAAATTATATAGCAATTTCCCTTAATATTTGCAATTTGTATTGCGCCGGTTTCCTGATTTGTATTGCGCCGGTTACCTGATTTGTATTGCGCCGGTTTCCTGATTTGTATTGCACCGGTTACCTAATTTGTACTGCGCCGGTTACCTGATTTGTATTGCGCCCGTTTCTGAACCCCGATTTTGACTGACTTGACTTGACTAGACTTTATTTATTAATCTATGTTTTTATTTTGTTAATTTTATCTCAATTATTATTCACCATTGATATTTGTCTAATGGTAAAATTAATGAACATTTAGGATATGTATATATGTTACTGTGTTATCGTAGATTAGTTTTGTTTTCTGTGCTAATAAAATATGAAGTTATATTGTTTAAAAAATATAGTTTTCTGACTTTTTCTAATTTCCATACAATTAGTATCTTTTAATATATGTATCTTTTGAAGCAAACACTCGTATCCCGCAACAATGAATACCAATTGAAATAAAAGTTAGATAATTATTTATATATAGAGATTTTTACGTTTTCGAAAATATGGAACCGTGCGATTCCAGGCACGTATACAAGGGGGAAGGCATTTGGGGCAGATGCTCCCCCCTTGAGGTCTGAACTTTTTAAAAATAAATCTACGGATTAATCCTCAAAATTAAAGAAATGTCAATTATTTGATTATTTTTAATTGCTTTCAACATGCTTGAACTCAGTATTCTATCAAAATCGTCCTTTTTAAATTGCAAAATGGGAGAAATGAAATTGCGTCAAATCGTGTTATGTATAAGCCATTTTGTCCATAGAGAGTGGATTTATATCACCCTATTAATATTAGCTTTGCTCTTCAATATAAAAATGTTTTTTTGAATTTGAGAAGAAATGCATCGTCCTGAACTCTGTAGTTTGCCAAAACACCTTCTTCTTCAACAGTACGCCGAAAATTCATGTTTTCCCAAGATTAATGGAACGGTGGCTAAATCTTACCACTTGAAAAAGTTCATAAGAGTTCATTCAATGAAACTGGATCTATTCACAAGAAAAAGCAAATGAAAACAAAACCAAAAAAACACAAACTGCGATTCAGGAGGTGAAGAGTTTCTTTGAAGAAAACACTAGTTTTTCTCTCAGAAAAGCTATTCAGCAGATTTCATTCATATTAAAACCACGTGGTGGAGGATCGTCATACATTCATTTAGTTTCCGTTTTTATCATTGAACTTCAGTTCAACCATTAGCGAAAACCACATAAATAGCGGTTTTGTGAGTGGATTATGCAGCAACCATCCAACACTGCCAATTAAATCGTTTGGACAGACGAGAAGTTAATTTGCCTCATCAAAAACACATCGGAAAAATACGAATGAAAATTCTCGAAAAATCTGGAACATAAATGATAGGTATGATGCTAAGGTAATGATCTTCGTTGCAATTATTATTGGAATTGTTCCAATTGTTCAAGCATTCCTTAACGAATATGGCATCTTGTTACCAGTTAATGGTTTTCAAAACTCCGATTGCTCCAGCACATTATTTGGCCAAGCCTGCAACTTCTTCACTGTGGTGGATGCAAGACCACATTACACAAATGCAGCTCTAGAATTTAAGGTCGAGTGATTAGCAGAAGTACGGAAATAAAATTCCTGGTCAGCACACAGTCCAGATCTCAACTCTTTGGACTTTAACATATGGACTGCTGCACATACCCGAGTTTATAAAAAAAACAGATCCCAATGAGTCTCTTATACAATGTTTTCAAATCTCCGCTCAAAAATATAACAATAAGACTCTCAAGAAAGTATGCAAGAATGTTCTGAAGCGTGCATCGTCTGTCTTCACATCGAAGGGGGTCATTTTCAACAACTTTCGTAGGACCTCAGGAGATGTGCCTCATATGATATAAGACAATGAATGTTTAATAATAATACAAATCATTTCTTTTCCTTCAAAGTGATTCATCTATAATGGTATTTGACATATTTTTAAGTGCTTCTAATTCGCAAATAAAAAAGTACGTTATCTGATGAAACACAGAGTAGCAGTATGGTTTTGATTATTTTTGTTGCATCCAATGATTGAATATTGTGACTAAATTAATAACTATCAGCCTATTAGGTTTTATATACAGCTTATGGACTATACATTACATCCACTGACACACTATTCCATCAGAAACGACATTTTTAAATTTCGAATTAGAAGCACTTCTATTGCATCAATTGCCATCATCGATGCACCACGATGATGGAAAAGTAAGTATTATTATTAAACATTTATTGTCCTATATATATGTGGCTATATCATATGAACCACATCTCCTGTGGCCCTACAGAAGTTGTTGAAAATGACCTCCTCCAGCCTGAAGACAGAACGAAGCAAACTTCGAAACATTCTTCCAAATTTCTGACGGGTCTCCTGGTTATACCTTTCAGCGAAACTTTAAACACTTTGTATAAGAGACACAATGAAATATTCTTTTTCATAGATAAACTCGAGTTTGTGCGGCAACCAGGTAATGAAAATTCAAAGGGTTGAGATATTGATTGTTTACTGGCCAGGAATTTTCCGTTCTTCTGCTAATGAATCGACCTCTAACATTTTAAATAAGGAATTCTAGAACTGCATTTGTTCAATGTGTTGGAGCGCCGTCTTGCATCCACCAAAGTGAAGAACGAGAGGCAGAATGGTGCAGTATGGGCCAAATAAGGGGTGCTAGTTTGGTATGCGATCTGTGAGGTTAATGTGATCTGATAATGCATTAATATTTTTATTTTAATAATTATGATATTTTTTCTTTTTAAGTATCTGTGATACAAAAACAAACAATATAGACGAGATGGCATTATCACAATGCATTAAAAGTAAAAAAATATATATATTAATTGCTTATTTTTACTTTATAGTCAAATAAGTTTGATAGGATGTAGTTTATATAATCATTTTTTCTTGAAGTATTTCCATAATAAGGCTTTGTATATGTAAATGGTATATAATTATTTAAGGAAATAAAATACTATACATATTAGGTATATCGTATACATGTCTGTATCTTTTATATTTGCTAATAAATTCTAAATAGATCGCATGCCAAACCAGTAAATGATGATCAGATCGCATAGCAAACTAGTACCAAATAATGTACTGTAGCAATCTGAGATATGAAACACCATTTAAGGTCCTCTCCAAGCAAATATTTTTATTGCCTTATTCAACGAGGCTAATGTTTCTTATCATTTTGCTGCAAACTGCATCGAATTTTTTTAGCATATTTTTAATTATATATGCTTTTAAAGATTTTTTAAATCAAAACTCTACAAAACCTATTTTACTTCCGACTTACTAATGTAAGAAAATTTCAGCCTGAAGAAAAAGAATGTACACCATTTGTTTTGATTGTCAACTAGGAATTAGGTTTTATAAATCCATTTAATATTCGTGTAAAGGTATAAAAATGAATGAACTTATAAAAGAAACATTTATATACTTTAGGAAACAATTAATATCTAAAATAAAGGCCAAAAACGCATGGTTTGCTTATAAAATTCAAATTTGTGATCAAATCAAAGAGTGTACAATCTTCTACAATTGTTACTCACAGAGTATCAAAAAACTTCAAAAACAGATTATAAAATATATACTGAACCGAATTGTATTCGGTTTGCAGAATAATGATCCTAGACCTTAGTTCTATAATATCATGTTATAAACTCATTTTTCCCCGGAGCCTGGAGAGGACCTTTAACCGATGACAAGTTGCCATCATCATCAAGAATGCATTAAAAATTATATCTATTCAAAATGATTCAATTATTAATGGCAACAAAGATATTACCTTAGCATCATACCTTGGCTAACTTATGGCGAGGCCATAAATAAAATTAAGTAAGGCATGATCATACCTATCATTTATTCCGTTGATATTTCAGGGATTTTCATAAGTGTACCTGACGATCCTCCACAACGGAGTTATGGTTGCTGAAATCTAATACCTGACCAGAATACCAGAAACTCTTCACCTTCTGAATCATTGTTTCTGTTCTTTTTGATTTTGTTATCATTTGCTTTTCTTGTGATTAGAACCAGTTTCATTGAATAGACCACGAACTCTTGTGAACTTTTTCAAGTGGTAAGATTTAGCCGCCCTTGTCATGGAGTGAAGCATGAATTTTTGACATACTGTTGAAGAAGAAGGTGTTTTGGCAAACCGCAGAGAACAGGACGTTGCATTTCTTCTCAAATTCAAAAACATTTTTAAGGTTTAAGAAAAATGCTAATATTAATAGGATAAAGTCTATTCTTTAAACTTTATGAACATAATGACGTCCTCCCATTTCTCAATTTAAAAAATGACGCTTCTGACGGAACACAGTGTAAGCATGTTCAAAGCAATTAAAATAATCAAATAAATGACCAGTCTGAGGAATTATCCGTAGATTTTTTCAGAAACATTAATTTTTTGAAAAATGCCCCCCCCTTGACCGAATCCTAGATACGCCCCTGGCGATTACACGGAACTAACCCTTAAATGGGACATGTTTAATTTCTGAACCAATTGCTTCTAATAACCTCATCTGGATTATAATTTTGATGTTTTTTTAGTTACCGTGAAATAATAAATAAATTGTCACAGTTTTCTATGTCTACGAACGGTAGCTACTTATTTCGAGACATGACTCGAAATAGGTACCACTTTTATTAAAGTGAGTTTTACTTAAAGCGAGGCCTGCCTGTATAGGTAAGAATCATACAGGAAAAACCTTGTAATAGACCATAGATACGTTCCAAGTTTATTTGGTCTAGTAAGAATCCCACTTCAGCAATTTCCTACTAGACCAGAATCATTTTCTCTAAAAGTAAAGCAGTGACTTTAATATTTCAATACTCTATTTGTTTATTATAACTTTAAGGCCAAATTAATGGTGACTAACATACCAATTTTGAAGCGAAACAAATTTAGAAACAGTTTTTTGTTTCAATTAATATAAATATAATATTTTTTTCAATTAAATTATCATTTTAAGAAAATTATAATAGTCGTCACTGTATCTAGTTTTCCGTAACTTTTCACATCATTTTTTAGCAAAGACTCTACCATTAAATCTCAACACTTTCACTGCAACGTGCGCAACATGTGGTACACTGGGCACTAGAACTTTTCCCCGCTGGATCATTCCCTGCCGGACTTTTCCCCGCCAGGACTTTTCCCCACTAGGACTATTCCCCGCCGGAGTTTTCCCGCCTGGACTATTCTCTGCTGGACTTTCCCCCGCCGCATAAAATCATGGTATTTTGGGTTATTAAATTGTAATTTTGATAAAACAAACCATTTATCAATAGAAGTCACATTTTATTACCAGACTTACACAATAATACACAATAATACAATATTAAAAGACACCTCTACATAAGCCAACACTGGAAGATACTATAATAGGCAGTTGTGATACGAGGTTAGTTATAGACAAAGAATTTCATTTAAGAAAGTTCTTTGTGTGTGGTACAGTCATTTAGATTTCAATGATTTCATTATTTGATGTGAAATATTTCTTTAGCTTTGTCTTGCATAAATAATTTTTCAAATAACTTTGAAATAATTGGTTATTATTGAGTAGTTCGGGTTTAGTATTAAATTAAAAAACGATTGAAATATATTTAATATTTTTCCTCCTTACCATTATTCTAATTTATAATTTTATCGTTTTATACACTATTTTGTTAAAGTACATGTTTTGTAACATAAGAGTGTGTCAATATCCATTTTACGAAAATTTGTCGACGAAACGTCTTGTCGACGAATTGTCTGTCGACGAAACGTCTGTCGATGAAACGTCTGTCAACCAGTCTAAGGAGCTACGATTAATTCAGTTTATTTCTGCTCTAAAGTTATACATATTGCAAATTTATTATTTTCTTTGCCAGTTATTATTAAAAATGTTCATCTATTTACTTCTAGTTCGAATATATACTTTTCCAGAAGTATATATTGAATTGTTGTTTATTAATTTGACAATTAATATAATAGACTACAGAATTAATAATCCTACTATATATTTATTTATTACACTTAATATTGGCTTTTTTATAGTGTCTTTTTTCAATTATGCTTATTTAATATTTATTCCATAAAGAACTTACAATGTATTAACCATTATTATGAAAATACATAGGTTTGAGTGTAGAAATTCTTAAATCGAGACTTTTCAAGTAGTCAGATTTGAGGACGATTTAGATATGAGGTCGTACATTTTTTCAAAAAGTTTCAAATGAAAACTAATTATCGAAAGAGTAACTACAAAACGGGTTCGGTTCACGGAGTTGGTTAGTAACCAATTTCCATGCAACAGAGTTTAAAAAAAAAAAAAAAATTGGCTAGTTGCGACGGCAGACTTTGATTTACAATTTCACGGCAATAGATTTATTGGTCAAAACTATTTTTTTCTTCAAAAAAACTAATTAAAAAATCTTAATATTAAATTGTCTTCCAAGATTTAAATTTAAAAAAATAGGCGGGGAAAAGTCCGGCGGAAAAAAGACCGGCGGGGAAAAGTCCAGGCTGGGAAAAGTCCATGCGTGGAAAAGTCCACGCTGGGAAAAGTCCGGCGGGGAATAGTCCGTTTCCTGATACACAGCTAACTGGTTCAACCGGCATCGTGTACCAGTGGTACACGAGAACACTTTGGTGTAATTTTTTTAAATTGAATTTTCTCCAACATATATTGAATAATTTAGAAGACTAGTGTTGGAAAAGTAAGAAATAAAAATTGCAATATATAATTTGTAAAAACATATTATATATTTATGACTAGAAATATCAGAAAAATATGTTATAAAACAAATAAAACAACTGTGCATGTATGCAAATAAAACAAAGATGCTGGTTCGGCATTGCAGTCATATTTCGAGTTGCGGTGAAAGTCTTAAACCGATTCTACCTTATGCTTTATCCCAAAACAGCATAAATAAATATAATACATCAGTAAAATTAGATATTTATCTTTAAAACATTATTGTAATTATTACTTCTTGTAATATTTACACTAGAATAACTGTCAGGTGACAAAAACTGTGTTTTGTCTAGACTCTAGTGCAAGGTTTTTTCAAGTACAGTTTCGAAAATTTCTTGGTATACTAAGAGGTTTGTCTACTAAGAGGCTGGTCTAAAGCGAGGTTTTGCTGTAAAAATGCAGTAGTTACCCTATTTAGGTAGCGCAATCTACTTACCATGTACGAAACATCTCGTCTTCCCATATCCAGGCGTTATTACCCAATTTGGTACATCGGGACTGAACTCGATGGGCAGTGCTAGAACCATTATCAATGCTGGACCACCCCAACCCACTAAAGAGTAGTACTTGAAATAAATGCTGTCCATGCACTTGATTTGGAGTAGATTAACATTTGCAAGACTTAGCCTGTTGGTTGAAGAGAAGATGATAGAAAAATGGGTATTAGTGTTTCAAGTTGATGGATATTCTTGTTTCTAAGGGTAAATAGTCCTTTAAGTGACAGGGAATTGTTTTATAAGTAATACAGCTTTAAAGTAATTCATGTAATTGTTTTGGAAGATAAGAGGTACCTGACGTATCTCCAGACATCGAAGCACATGATAGATAGCCAGAAGAAAGTGCAGAGGTATGCAGCATGACAAATAACACCTAAAAAATTTTATATGGTTAATATTGTTAAATTAATTAACAGGGAAACTAACAATAGAAGAATTGAGAGAAAATGTGATGGTGATGTGGGTGATAGTGCTCACCTATGGTGATGCAGATGGACAAGCTGTGTTGGAAAATAGTCTGCAGACTCAAGAAGTTGGTGACATATGCTACCAGTAGACTAATGGAATGGTTTAACCGACACAGACCCTATTAAAAACATTAAATTAAATTAGAATAAAACGACTCTGACGTCTAAATGACACCAATGATGGACACTGTATCACCTTCAGTGTACAATTGGTCTAATTTCGATGTCAGTCTCTAGTAAAACTATGATGGATTATGTAGCATACAAGTACCTAACCGTACTCAAGTCATACGTGCTACCTACCTGCATGTTCCTGAAGGACCTGTCCATGAAGTGCATTACTACTAACATTAGTAGTGCCAATATCGAGAGAACCAGGAACACTTTAATGGCTGTCTTGCGCAACACGTAGTAGGTTGTGTTCTTTTGAACTATGGTGTCTGCCACGCTATCACAAGTAAACACGAACAGTTTAGGGTCATCTGGAAAGAAAACATTCATTCAAGCAGGTGATCTGAGGTACAAAGTAAAAATAATATTTATTTATTTATTAAATAATTTTAGAGTTTCTATTCTTTGAAACTCAAGCTAGTAGTAGGGTAAGTAGGTACTTAATTATAGGTCAGTTCCACATTTTCGGTCATATGAGATGAAACAATATAAAAATAATTATTTCACTAGGATTAGTTGAGTAAAAACAACCAACCCGGGTTTGCAGAAGTAGTACATAGCACTCTGTAATAATAATATTTTTAATATTGTTTTTACCCACATGAACTAAAATGTAGTACTGACCGATAATTCGGAATTTAGCCTAGTAAACAGCTGATGTGTAACCAATCGCACACTACTCAGCAAAATACTTTAGGTATCTGATCATTTTGCTTAATAATGATTTATCTTATGACATTTAATTGATGTAAGAAAATTGATTGATGAATATTTAAGCAACAGATGCAATGTTAATGACTTAAAGAAGCGTTAGGTGGATCATGCGCCCTACCTCGTGACTGAAATACGGGAACCGTTAGGCTGTGCGCAGACCAAAAGCGTTTTCGCGTGAAGCGGGCAGGAAAGCTTGCGGGCATGAACCGTGCTACATGTTATTCCTATTGAACTGCACACACACAAAGCATTAAGAGCGAGCGCGAAAGCTTGCATTAAAGCTTGAAAGCGACAACTGACTCCGAAGATTGTTTCACGCTGCGCGAGAAGCAAGCAGTTACTTGCCAGATATCACTCGGGGAGGGTGTGTGTATCTCCGCACCAAATAAAATGATAACCACTGCAATTATACTTTAACGGCTATATTTTTTATCGCTTTTATTTTTTATTATTAACAGTTTAATTAATTAATATCATATGTTGATAGTTAATACTTAATACCGACAATTTTAGAGACAAGCATGGTTAAAAATATTATTACCTGGGTACCAAGCTGATTATATAATATAAATGCGCAATTAGATACCTAGGGACGATATATAATATAAATATTTATCTAGATATTTTATAAAGCCGATTACATACCTAATATAAATATTTACCTTGATATCTAACCTGAGTTACACAATATAATACCTAGTACATATCTAGAGAAACGTCTCGGTTATCAGACACTTCTAGTACTCGCAAAGTGGGAGTTTTCGTAGATCATGATAGGTCTATCAAAATTTAAATTTCGTATATTTCCATTATCTACGTAGATATACGTTTTACGCTCACTTAAAAATACTGTTTCTTATAATAAATAGAATACTGCATGTTTTAATATGTACTAGGTACCTACTACCTATGTTTACTACCTAATATAATTTAATAAAAAAATTCATACCTATTTATAAGATAAGTTTCAAGTTATGGGTCTGTTACACATTTACGAACAAGTAATAAAAAACTAATGATTGCAATGAGAGGTTAATAATAATTAAAATAGTTACCTAAGGTATATTGATAATTAATAGTGTCCGAAAATGTGGAACCGTTCGATAATCCGGAACTTACCCTAGTCAGTACCTAATACCTAGGTATATACCTAGTATTGTAAATAACTTATCACATTTATTCTTAAATATAAATATTTATTTAATTTTACTTACAAAAAATTTAATCAAATAATATAAATACAGTACTAAACAATGAATTCAATCATTCATATCTAAAATGATAATAATTATCAAATTTACTCCATATATCACATATATTCTTTCAAATAACAGTCGCGATCACTTCGATTCCTGTGTTCGGGGACAAAAATATATTATATAAGTGAGGGATTGAGTTATTTTGTTTTGAATTAAGTTTGATTATTTTAAGTTGATTTAAATACAAGTATATGAAAAGTGATAATTTACCTGTTAATAAAAGCGAAAAAAATATAACCGTTAAAGTATAATCGCAGTTGTTATCATTTTTATTTGGTGCGGAGATACACGCACCCTCCCAGAGTGACATCTGGCAGGTAACTGCTTTCTTCTCGGGCTGTGAATTCACGCATTTGGTGTGAGCCCCTCATGTTTTCACGCAAGCAAACTTGCTTGCAAGCTCGCAATAACGCTTTTAGTTTGCGCGCAGTTTTACTCAGTCAGGTCTGAGAGCGACGCATACACGTGTACTATCCCTCGTTTCTCAAACTACACTGAGAACGTGAGAAGATAACACGATTGTCACGGCTCGCCGGGCTCAGAAGAGCTATGTTAGCCGCCTGGAACTGTGCGAATTGTGGCTGACAAAAATAAGGATTGGAAGCGTCACGCGAGACGTTATATTCAGGGATCCCACTGATGGGTTTTTCCACCCAGATCTTGGTTTTTAAGGTCCTACCTGGGTTTCTAGGTTTAATTTAGATATATATCGTAAAATCTGGCTTTTTCATTTATTGAGAACTAAACTATATATAAATAAATATTTGTAAAATAGTATAAATGTACACTGTCACAATACACACAAAAGAGCAATTCAATGAAAAGGATCATGTTCAATATGCTTGATATAATATGTATCATACTCTGGCTGTGCTGTAAATCCTGTTTAGGAACTACAGTAGAATTCTTCAATTTGAATATCCAAGAATTTAAGATATGAGAGCACTGTTAGGATTCGAGGAAAGAATAAAGTTTAGAAAGTAGGGATTAGAGTTAGACTTTAGGATAAAAAAGTTGTTAGTGATGTTGTCTTTCAAATTTTTGTTTATCTAATCTCTGGTTCTTTACTAAACTAGGTAGTACAGTATGCTTCTTCCAATATTATACTCTTTCGAAATAACAGGGTTATCTACTCCTTCATTCAAGTTTTGAATTTTTCAATGATTTTCCGTTTTTACACAATATTCGAAATAGTTATTCTTTAATTTGGTGACATTAAATTAGGTAAGGTAATGTCAATCTAGAATACCTATGCAAATTAATCAACATCGGAACATCCTTTAATAGGTGTATATCATGTCAAAGCAAAAAAATTAAGACTTTTTCATATTTGAGGAGTTTTACTGAATATTAAAGCAGACATTTCGACCATTGATTCAACTCCTGCAAGTGAATTTACATTATTTTAATCTAAATAATATTTCTAGGTTTTTTCGTAGCAATCTGGGTTTTGTTTCATGTGCTAATCTGGGTTTATTCAAAATAACAGAGTGGGGTCCCTGGTTATATTATTTTGGCCAATGACTCACCACTTGACTAGTAAAAGATGGAAAAAACTTCTGCTTAAATCCTTTAATGTGGTATCTATGATTCTAAATTTATATTCTTATTCCAAATATTGGTCAAATATTAATAATTTAACTTCAGAGTAATGATATACAGAATTTAATCAAGTAAAATTAACGGACCAAAAATGAAGCTAGTAAATATAACGGACCAGAATTGTTTTATCCTTAATATGCCAGTTTATTTTAAAACTTACTTATTGATCAAATTTATGTGTAAACTGCACAAATAAATTATTAATCCCTTTATAACATAAAACAGTAGAGTATGGTTGGAAGAGACAACCAATTCATATAGTTTCGTTTATAAGGTCCTGTTTTGGATTCTACGACAAAAAAAAACCGTGGTTTAAAACCCACAGTTTAAAAAACATACAATAAACAACATGGCGTTTAAAAACCCTGTGCTTATAACTTGTCCAAAAAACATGAAAAATGACCCTGGTGCAAAAAAAAACTGGTTAAAACCCGTTTTACTCAACTTCTAATCAAAGTCAAACTAACTAATTCAAAATAAAATACAAATTACAAGAATTACGTAGATTTTACAATGATTGATATATTTAGCATTATTCATTACTTTTTGACTTTTAGTATATGTAACAATATTCATAATATTCAATATGTACTGACATATTTTAAATACTCGTATTTTTTGTCAATATATGGATGAAATTTCATTTGATTTGAATCACCTCCAAATGACCCTGGGTTTTGCTTAAGAGTTATTTTTTCATATGTACGTAGTTTGGAACAATGGCCATTCAAATTATTCATTTCAAGAAATACAGCTATATCATAGCCAACTTTATAAGAAGGCCGTACCCAAGAATCAATCAGCTGTTAGGATACTTCATAACAAACCGCGAACTTGGTCTGCGTCCGTTTTTATAATTTTCCTATTTTAAGTAACTTATTGGTATGCAATGACAAAATAAACTATACCAATGGATTGGCAATCATTCAATTAATATAATAGTGTTATTTTAACTGAGCTGATAATAATTATTCTATTTAAAAAACGTAAATATACACGTGAGCTCGATGGCGTTTCAATGATAATGGTGGTAGTTTTAGCAATATATTGCCATTTAAACCAATTTAGAGTTGTGTGACGAAAATTTCAATGGAGAGTAAATATATTGCCAAAGGCCTAAGTGATAGGGCTGGATAATTTTTTCTCTGAATTTTTATCTGTAACTGCTAAAAAAAAAATGAACTGACTTAATTTTGCATATACCTACCTAGAAATATCTTCCAAATTTAAAAACAGACCTATTTTCTTGCAGACCTAATCAATTAATACATATTTAAATAATTAATTAATACAGACAGTCAGCAAGAGACATTTAAAGCAAATATAAAATTGTGGTTCCCGAATTCCCACTGCCAGTCTGAAAAGTATGAACTCTGTCTCCAAGATTTCGTTTTTTTGAGACAATTTGTTTCAATAAGGTTTTTAAAATTCCACAAAGTATTTGCATTCATACTTGAAGTTGTTTATCATTAATTGATAATCAAAATATATATAATGACAGTAATATCACTGATATTTTTTTTTTTACTTTATATTAAATCAGGAGTACCTAATTACTGTGTGGTATAGACTGGCCCTTTATAGGTTATTAACTAATTATCTAACTATATTAGTATAATCAGGAACTAATCATGTTTCAGATTAGTTAATACATTCGTGCTATTAGTAATACATTAACTTATTACTAGTTAATTTTTTTCTGTAATTAATATATCGCTTCAAGTCCAAACTCCAAATTATTGGTTTACTTTTCTTCTGCTATCTGAAAACTGCAATCTCAAATTCTGTAAGTATTTGGTAATTCAAAGTATTGAATTATTATTATGTTAATATATTGACCAACCATATCAATTGCATACATTCAATGATATTTTCACTGTGTATAATCAACAGATGGGTGAAACAAACTGCACATTCCTGGGGGTGCTTACAGGACAAACTACAACATGGAGAAACCTGCACCAGTCTTCAATTTGAAGATAATTTCATGTTCCCCATCAATATGGAAAGAAGAGTGGATTTAATAGGGATTGATTAATTTATTTTATATTTTAAAATTTTATATTTTTATCTTCTGAAATTCTCAAGAGATATTAGAAAGTAAACTCTGCATCCTGAATTTTTTTACTCTTTCTGTCTCTTGGAAACACCTTCTTGGTGAACAGGGACATCTGTTAAAGCCCATTAAATAATAATAATTGCATTTATAATTATTAATTATAAAAGGATTAATAGTAAATTGTCTTGGATATTTCAATAAACCCTTTTTAAGTTTAGTCAAGCGTTTCTCAAGAGAAATGATACTATCTTTCATTCTTTCACCCAGTCTTCAAATTGCATCAAAAACTTTTAATTTGAATTGGTAATAAGAGTTTGAATCTGTACCCTCACAATATGGGTTATTTAAATTTCTTGTGTTATATAGAAATAAAAAAATGTAGAAATTTGTCTTGTTTATTATTGTCATTTGTAATAATATAATAATATATACTGAATAATAATACGTATTTATTTAATAGGCTTTACAAATTAAGCAACACAGATGGCTGATATGTATTGCCTACTTAATTATAATATGGCAAAGATTCAAGCCCACATACAAGTAGCTATAAAGACACATAATAGCAACAAAAAAAGTGGTTAAATACTGTAAAATAAATTAATTGTTAGCACTCTCTCCTTAATTAATTAAACTGTGATCTCAACCCCATCCAATAGAGCAGGGGTGGGCAAATGCAGCACTCGGTGCTATTTTGGCACTCAAAACGGCACCACTGCCCACCCGGGAAATGGTGCTTTATTTTCTTCCAAAGAAAATTAAGAATTTTTAGCCCTGACTGCTCTATAAATTAATAGGATAATATAGAAGTGCATGGTCAACTAATTGAAGAACAGTATATTTGTAATGAATTACCTTGATACTTTTATAGTAAATTTTATCCCTTGATAAGGATATTTTTGTTTATTGTTACAATAATGCCGGTATTTAATTTATTCACCTATGTCTCTTTTTTTTTTTATTAAGATCAGTTAAGTTTACATCTTTCATACGCTTATCTTGGGATATTCAAACACTGTGGTAAATATTTATGCAATCATTTTTAATTCCCATTTTTAATAAGTTAGGTAAGTAATAATTTATCCTGTGAATTTATGAGTTACTTATTATTACTTATGCAAGATAGCTTATTTTTGTTTTTATTGTGATATTTTCACATGAAGAATTTTTTTTATATATCATATATTAATTCTTTTTAATGAAAATGATAAATCTACTACCAATATTCATGCTCAAAATATGTACCGTTGTACATGTTCGTTTTTCAATTAAATATACCACCTTGTTATATAATTACTCAGTATCCCCAGCAATTTAGAAAACGATAAGAAAATTGGCACTGAAATTCCATCTTTCGGCACTGAAAAACACAATGTGTGCCCACCCCTGCAATAGAGGGTCACGACTTACCAATAAGTCTTTAAGCTTAAGGACTTGTGTACAAGAATATAAAAGACCAAAATCAGTGCTTCTGAAATGTAGTGAGTAATGAGGATGCTTACTTTGAATTAAAGAGATTTGGTCAATAGGAAATTCAAATTGCTTCGAGTCATGAGGCGAATCATTTGAACTTTCATCCATTAGTTTTATGCAGAACTAAGTTTATCTTCTACACAAGATCATACATAATCAATTAAATTTTACCAAACTATCACAAATATTGTTCTCGCGTAATAATATGAAATAAAATTTAATAATGTCTCACTTATTATTATTATGCCATACTTCCAAAGATAAGTCTAATTTTACATTCAGACTAATATATATTTTTTAAATGAAATTGAAATTGCATTTATAAATATTAGGATTGACATTGAATTATAATAGTTCTTTCAATAAACCTTTTAGTAGAGAAGTTCTCTACTAGAGAAATTATGCAATCATTTCTTCTCTCCTTTTCAATTATGCTTACATGTCTATCAGTTGGTGACCTTTTAGTGGTTTCAGTTTCAGAAGAGATATTTTGGCTGATCAGGAAAAATTGATGGGTAGGCATTGCTTGAAAGTGTAGGGTTTTTCCTCTGACAAGATATTGTTTCACCTTCCTAAAATTTACCCTCTATTGTTCGGATAATATGTTCATTTTTAAAATGTTTTATACATACTACTGAATACTTTGTTAGTACAAAATCCTCTCTGTGATTCTTAGTCTTCTCTTTTCTCCTTATTTATAGGAATCTTGAACATATACTGGTGCAGGTTTCTCATGTTGTAGCTTGTCCTGTAAGCACCTCCCAGAAATGTGCAGTTTGTTTCACCCATCTGTTGATTATACACAGTGAAAATATCATTAAATGTATGCAATTGATATGGTTGGTCAATATATTAACATAATAATAATTCAATACTTTGAATTACCAAAACTCCAAATAATTTGGATTATAATTAATTATTGAAAAAATTAACTAGTAATAAGTTAATGTACTACTAATAACACCAATGTAATGACTGATCTGAAACATGATTACTTCCTGATCATACTTATATAGTTAGATAATTAGTTAACCTATACATATAATACGCTACATCTGTCTGTACGTCTGTGTGTGTTACTTGGAGCAATAGTATACTCACAAACGGGTAGACCTAGAGCAGAGTTTCCAAGAGTGGTCTGCTGTGAACCTATGAACCAGAGATCGGTTCATGGTGAACCCCCTTTTGGTTCGTGGCATTTTAGAATATTTTAAGTAGTTATATAGTCTCCTTTTATAAACGAGATGGTAACTTAATGTAATTTATTATTTTTAAGTAGAAAAATACTGATGAAAATGTTATATTACATGTATACACGTTATAAACTTATATATGTAAAAAAGTATTATAGTAAATAATATTCCCCTTTTATTAGTTTTCTATGAGATACATACAAAGAAAATATAAAGTAAAGAACATTGACTATTATAAAAAGTAGGTTTATATTGTATCCATTGATATGATATCCTTCAATTATTGGTGATGTTAGAATAGTAGCGTAGTCAACCTTCTCCAATGCATTTTCCATGAAGTTATTTTTGAGTTTCAATGATAGACTTAATTATTATACTAAACCATAATATAAATTATTTATTACATAATTGATTTGCAATTCAATGTAAAATTATTTTTACATATAAAAATAATGATGTTTTTGTCCATAATAAATGTAATAAATTATAGTGCAACTACTAACTAGTTACTAAAAGGATCTGAATTATTTATAATTTGGTGTGAATTTTCTATCCATTATTGCACAATATTGAAATATATTAATTAATATTTTCAATTGTTACAACTTTTGATATATTTTCAATAATTGCATAATAATGCACTATACCCTATTTTTATCAATTTATATTCATTTCCTGGAGTAAAGACACTCTTATGGTACAGATATGAAAGGTGGTCCGTGGTTATTTAGTAGTTTTCAGTTTAGGTTCGTGAGAAATGAGAGTCTGGGAACCACTGACCTAGAGACTTGAAAATTTTCATTTTTTTAGAAAGTCGTGTCGAATTTAATGTGTTGAAAGGATTTTTCGAAATTCAAACGGGTTTTCGAATTGTTTACACTTGATTTATAATGGGATACATAGAAATTAATTCGACATACTTTCCAGGATATTTTCAGAGACTATTCAACAGAATGGGCTGAAATTTTCTGGAAACCTTCGGTCTATGGTCCTACAGAACGCTGTTGATTTGTTTTACAAAATTCAAACGAGTTTTTGAATTATTCGAATTTTAAGTTTTAATGGAATAGATAGGGATTTAATTCAAATCGGGAATCACATCGTAACATACGAAATAAATGAAAAAAAAATTCGTAATCGAATAGAAAAAATATCTACAATATGTAAAAATGGTCAACAAAAATGATTGCGTTAACCGTTTTCCGAAATTCGAAATATTTTTCGAGATATGACGAAATTTAGAAAATGAAAAATATAATTTTACCCTGGTTATCATTTTTTCTCACGAAGATAAATGACATTTTGCACGATTGAAAATATAATAATTAATTTTAATATGCTATTGACTGGTGAGAATATGAGTAAATATTAGAAATAAATGATATTTTAAATAATTTCAATCAAATTATAACGAATTTTACATAATTATATTAAATGATTTAAATAAATTGAATATCAGCTGATACCTAGGTATATATATATGTGGATTTTATTTCTTCTATTTCAATCATCGAACTGATCGCTGTAGCTAATTTTTTTATATACAGCTAAACGGGATGTGTAATGTGTATGAACAAAGACGATAAGTAATGTACTTAAATATTGGTATTAAAATATATATATAATAATAAATGCACGTTACCGTGCATTTTACACGGGTACCCACTAGCAACCAATATAGGGCCAGACTATACCAAACAGTAATTAGCTACTCCTGATTTAATATAAAGTAAAAAAAAGTGATATTACTGTCATTATATATATTTTGATTATCAATCAATGATAAACAACTTCAAGTATAAATGCAAGTGTCTCAAAAATTGGCACAGGTTAATCCCCTGACTACTGACCAACAAAAAGTATTGAGTCAAATGGAAAGGTATAATCCACTGACCGCTGAACAAATTGACCGCTGACCAAATATTGAGTCAAATGGAGAGGTGACCACTGACCAAATAAATGTATTGAGTCATATAGAAAGGTATAATCTACTGACCGCTGACCAATTTAAAGTACTGAGTCAGTGAGTTATATTATATAATAATATCCATTGAGCCCTGACCACAGACCAAAATTAAAATGTTCTGACCACAGACCAAGGGTATACATAATTCCCTGACCACTGACCAAAATTAAAATGCCCTGATCATTGACCAAAATTAAAATGTCCTGACCACTGACCAAGGGTATAATTTCCTGACAACTGACCAAAATTAAAATGTTCTGACCACAGACCAAGGGTATAATTCCCTGACCACTGACCAAAATTAAAATGCCCTGTCCATTGACCAAAATAAAAAATGTCCTGACCACTGATCAAGTGTATAATTCCCGGACCACTGACCAAAATTGAAATGTTCTGACCTCTGACCAAAATTAAAATGTTCTGACCATTGACCAGGGGTATAATTCCCTGAACACTGACCAAAATTATAATGCCCTGACCATTTACCAAGGGTATATAATTTCCTGACCAATGACCAAAATTAAAATGCCCTGATCATTGACCAAGGGTATAGTTCCCTGACCACAGACCAAAATTAAAATGTCCTGACCGTTGACCAAGGGTATAATTCCTTGACAACAGACCAAAATTAAAATGTCCTGATCATTGACCAAGGGTATAATTCCTTGACCACTAACAAACAAAAATAATAAGTCTTGACCACTGACCAAGGGTATAATTGATTGACAACTGAACAAATTGAAACAGCGGACACTATCCCCCCTTTTTAATCTAGGTAACTAACTGGCTATCCTAGGTAGTAAAGTTACTAAGTTACAGTCGGTTGGAGGCCACTGCCATTGGCGATGGTCGGAGCCATGGTCGTAGAGCAGAGAAGCATATCTTTTGTTTTTAATGTTCATTGTCTAAATAAAGATATTTTTTTTAACTATTTAAAGAAAATTTGCTTCTTCTGCAAGAGGCCTTTTTTTGAAAAAAAAGTTACTAACTAGCTATTACCTAGGGCCAAGGTGTTTAGTTACGAACTATAAACTAGGTAGTTTGCAACTAACTTACCTAAGTAGTTAGTAACTTGATAACCTACCCTACAAACAACGGTCTGTCAATTCGATGGATCAATCCATCAATTCGAGATCTCAGGCAATCGAAAAGAAATCGAATCGAAATACGTTGTTTAAAAGGTAGGTAGTTTGTGGCTAACTAACCTAGGTAGTTAGTTACTAGCTAACCTACCCAGCTAACCAAAGGCTGTTTGTCCCACGTCTTAAGACGTCTGATACTCCTCGCTATAGAGGGATTTAAGACGTGGGGCAAGACGTGGGGCGGGGGACATCAGACGTCTTGCAGACGTCTAACCCTCTTCATTTGCACAGGGGTCCCCCTCTGCAAGACGTCTGATCCAACGTCTTGTCCCCCTCTGACAGAGGGGGACATCCACCTGTCCCACGTCTTACCACACTCCGTTTTCAAGACGTGGGACCCACGTGGGACAGAGTGTGGATGTCCCTCGCTATAGAGGGATTCAAGACGTGGGACCTACGTGGGACAGAGTGCGGATGTCCCTCGCTATAGAGGGAAGAGGGAAATAAGACGTGGGACCCACGTGGGACAGAGTGCGTATTCAAGACGTGGGACAGAGTGGGAATATCCTCCTCTGCAAGACGTGGGACAGAGTGTGGATGTCCCCCTCTGCAAGACGTGGGACAGAGTGCGGATGTCCCCCTCTGCAAGACGTGGGACAGAGTGCGGATGTCCCCCTCTGCAAGACGTGGGACAGAGTGTGGATGTCCCCCTCTGCAAGGGGGACATATCTCTCTTATGGCTCAAACTACTTCTGTTAATTGGGGTATATAAATATGTATAAGAAATAAAAAAGATCATACTAATCATTATTGCAATTTCTTACTATATTGCATGTAGTGTATATGTACATTTGACTGTATATCAATTATTTTAATATTTCATATAGTTATATACAAATTAAATGGGAAGAAATGGAGAAAGAATTGAAGTGGTGATCTTGGGAATCGAACTCAAGACCCTAGTGTGATGTACTATTGAACCCTGCGTCGCTACCACTCAGCTATCCTGGACATGGAAGAAGTAGTATTGAAATGATCTTTATGCAACTTGATAACTTGCGTGCTTCTTAAAGTTATTTTAAATAAATATAATTTAATATTCTACATTTTGGTATCTTTTATTTTTTAATGTAAATGATAAGAATGTGTATAAAGTTATTCATTAATGTTTGTATTGATAATGTTAATTAATGTTATTAACTACCTAATTACCTATAACTGTTAATTAATCTTACCTATAGCTACCTTCTGGTGGTATCACTACCTTATACCTACCTAGTAACCTACAAGTGATAACCACCAATCTGTACCTACTGGTGGTTATCACTACTTACCTATTACGTAGTATTTATCATTACCTACATTACTGTTTGTCAATACCTTACGAGTTACCTACTGGTGTTTATCAATGCCTACCTAGTTGCCTAAATCTGCTTATCAATACCTAATTGGTTACCTTTGTTGTGACACTATAGTCCATTTGATATAATTAATTAGTTTTAGGTTCCTTATTTTATATGTTTGTAGAAAGTTCTAGTTGTTTTCTTTGTCTTGTAATGTTTGGAACATGTTCGAGACCGTGTGTTAAAATGAATTATCTGTTTCTAGTATTAGTAGGTTTTGATTAGTTTTTATTATTTATATATTTTCCTCAATGTATTTTTTTTGTTTTGTAATAGTTTAGGCTTAAAGTTTCATTTTATATACAGTATTAAGTAAATAATAAAATAATTAAGAGTAACTGTCATACGAGAGTTGCCAGGTATTCAATTGCGCTTAGAGTATAAAAGTCTTGTCTTCTTTGTAAATCCCTCTTTAACTCTCATAATTTCATAGAGCCATGTCGCTACTGTGCGCGTGCTGTTCCATGTTCCTCAACCAATCTTGCCTCTGTCTGAATTTCGTTCTCATGTAGAATGGTTAATGCCTTCCACTCTTGGTTATAGGCTTGCATCTCCACCTATTGCTAATGATACCTAAGACTCCTCATAGTTTCAACTTGATGTCGTGTATCGTACACGATATGGACGCCAGGCACAACGTCCAACTCCTTTTGTTCTGTAATATTCTTCGTTGTGTTCTTTTTTCATTAGACTAAATTTTTTTTTCCCTATTGCAATGGAAAAATGTATTGCGTTTGTGATGCCTAGTGTCTCTCCTATTCTTGTTTGCTGATCGTCGCTGAGTTGATTGATTTTTTGTATCTTTTCAAAATGGTTGCGAAAACTCCATTCGTATACTATTTTTATCTCATCTCCACAAATTGGTTTCGAAAACTCCATTCGTATTCCATTTTGATCTCATCTCCACAATTTGGTTTCGAAAACTACATTCGTATTCCATTTTGATCTCGTCTCCACAATTTGGTTTCGAAAACTCTGTTCGTATTCCATTTTGCTCCCATCTCCACAATTTGGTTTCGAAAACTCCATTCGTATTCCATTTTCTCTCATCTCACAATTTGGTTTCGAAAACTCTATTCGTATTCCATTTTGCTCCCATCTCTTTACAAATTGGCTACGATAATTCACCTTCGTATTCCAGTTTTCTCTCTTCTAATAATTGACTTTTAAAACTCATAGGAGTTTTCATGCATCTCCGATAATTAATTTATTGTTTAAACCCCACAGATCATGAATATCTTCTCGTTAATTATTAGAAACTCTTACACTTCATAACTACATAAGATGCTTGATCTAGATCACCGTTTTGTCTCGGATATTATTTTTATCATATCGATTTTTGCGACGACCTCTTCAGGTCTAGGGGCGCGGAGGCAATGTTGTGACACTATAGTCCATTTGATATAATTAATTAGTTTTAGGTTCCTTATTTTATATGTTTGTAGAATGTTCTAGTTGTTTTCTTTGTCTTGTAATGTTTGGAACATGTTCGAGACCGTGTGTTAAAATGAATTATCTGTTTCTAGTATTAGTAGGTTTTGATTAGTTTTATTATTTATATATTTTCCTCAATGTATTTGTTTTGTTTTGTGATAGTTTAGGCTTAAAGTTTCATTTTATATATTAGGTAAATAATAAAATAATTAAGAGTAACTGTCATACGAGAGTTGCCAGGTATTCAATTGCGCTTAGAGTAAAAAAGTCTTGTCTTCTTTGTAAATCCCTCTTTAACTCCCATAATTTCATAGAGCCATGTCGCTACTGTGCGCGTGCTGTTCCATCAAACTCAAGCAATCCAACCTAACAATTATATTCCCTTATTAGGGTAAGTTATCCAATACCATTAATTAAATTTGTTATAGAATATTGTATAAGAACATGTCATTGATTCAGTTAGTCAGATTTGCAATAGTAAATTTATATGGCAGGTTTTAGTCTGGGACCTACCTACCATCGACCTACCAACCTACTCACTCACCTACTCAGCCTAGCCTACAATTTTCTGGCTAACCTACCTACCTCCAAAGCATTCATTACCAGCCCGCAATTTAATCATATCAAGTTACCTAGTTCATAATTTATAATAGGATATAACATTTATACCAAGAATAATCAATCATTTATATTATTGTGTATCATTTTCTTATATAGGTAGGCATCATTTCAATATTTAATTATTAAATATTTGTGTGTGTTTCACTAACCTTGGTTGGTACCTATAAACATAATTAAACTAAAAGCTTTCAATCAAAACTCTCATTCTAATTTAACTAATAATAAATCAAACTAAATTCTCGCTATAAATAAATAATTAAACTAAACCCAATATTACTCACTTTACCTTCTTGTGTTTAACACATGCTGTTGCGGGATGGGAGAGGATCCCGAACAATATCCAATCAATATTCTCCCAGGTGTTCTCCTTACCCCCACAGAAGCCTATAATGACAAGAAATATGAAGGGTGACGATAATCAAACTCAATATGTTTATATTTATAATTCAAGCAACAAAATTACCCCCCCACAATTCTTCAAATAGCAGCAAACTAAAATAGTTTACTGAACGAGATTATTAAAATAAGTAGCTCTTGATATTACCATATGGAAAAAAACAAGTCTGTTTATATAAATGAACAAGGGATTAGTCAGTCAGTCGGTTATAGTCAATAAGTACGTGATATTTAATACACGTAAGATTACTACCCATATAAATGTACCAAATATTAGAAGAATACCAATAATTAAGATTGCCACACATATAAGAGAGGTAAATATTAGAAAACTAATAATATATATAATAAAGGGTATATATAAGCTATATAATGAACTACATATAGGCCAGCTGGAAGACAAAGACAAGATGGCTCAAAGTAGTTACAAAGTGCTCCGAAGTAGTCACAAAGTGCTCCGAAGTAGTCACAAAGTGCTCCGAAGTAGTCACAAAGTGCTCCGAAGTAGTCACACAGTGCTCCGAAGTAGTCACAAAGTGCTCCGAAGTAGTCACAAAGTACTCCGAAGTAGTCACAAGACCCAAGGTAGTCACAAGACCCAAGGTAGTCGCTAGGCGCTCCAAGGTAGTCACTAGGCGCTCCAAGGTAGTCACTAGGCGCTCCAAGGTAGTCACTAGGCGCTCCAAGGTAGTCACTAGGCGCTCCAAGGTAGTCACTAGGCGCTCCAAGGTAGTCACTAGGCGCTCCAAGGTAGTCACTAGGCGCTCCAAGGTAGTCACTAGGCGCTCCAAGGTAGTCACGAGACCCAAGGTAGTCACTAGGTGCTCCAAGGTTTGAAGGTCTTTTTTTTTTTTTAGCAGAAGACCAACTGCTTACATTGGTGGAGTGTCGATCGGAACGAAAACAAATCGAAAATTGGAAAGAGTACACACTATCACGTAACAATACTCGGCGTTTATACTAACCAGCCGGAAAAAATACTTTTTATGTAGAATTAATATCTCTCTGCAAAGATTAGGGGCATATAACACACAACGTAATTCGCACAACTGCAGACACCTCACAGCAATCTCCTATACAAGTAAAATATCCTCAGTGAAACAGACGTTAAGTAATTAAGAAAAGAAAATTTAGCAAAAGTCTCCGGAGAAGAAGTGAAACTGATAACAAACCTAATCCTAACTTACTTGAGATAATTGTTAGACAAAAAAATGAGACGCAATGTATCTGGAGTCCCCCCCTGTTTGCAAAATCAAGAATATTAGCCCCAATCCAGATTACCGATTATATTAGACCCCACATTAAACACACAATATGAACACTCATGAAAATTCCAACAGCCATTAAAATTTAACACACCGCGTAAAGATTTCAACTAATAATGAACTCTCGGCGTGAAAGAATCAATCTCTGTCTATAACCGGTGTTCAGTTAGTGACAAATGGCATCACCTACTGAGGGAGGTGTGTTGTTTCTCATTTAAAGATAGAGTTTTTTTAATGAAATTTGGAAAGTTTATTCGACCTTAAACATCTCCGCTTCATTCCTCCCCACCAGAATACACTTTCCCCCTACCTGTGTTAGAAATAGCAAACTAGTGTCCAACTATTCTCCCACTCTGCATCCACGAAACTTGTATTCTAGCGTCCGTGGTTGGACGTTTGGGTGATTAGGTACTGGGCCTCTAGAACGTGTTGCAACCTTATGTTGTAGATTACCAGTTCTGGCTCCTGATTGGTCAGACTTTCCAGTCCCACCCGGATGAGACTCCCCGACCATATGATTCAATTCGAAAACCAATGATCTGATCTCATTAAGTTTATCTAAAACCGGGGACAAAATTACTGTATCCTCCAACGAATTCGAGTCATCTTCGGAGTCCTCGCTCAAAACTAAATTTAAGATGGTAGAACTGGATTCCAGACTGCCTTTACATTCATTCAGAATTCCCATGCATTTCTCTTTGATGATTTCTACCTCCAACTGTCCACATGGTATGTTATCAATATCAGGGAAGTCAAATTTCCATTCATGAACAGAACTCAGTGAATTCAAAAGATCAGAGATATCAAAACTTTTCTGATTAATCATTTCCTGAAAGACATCTTCGCTTTCTTCCTGAAGCATATCCTCAACTTCTCGTATGGTCTCATCGAATTTCTTATAGTGAATAGCGTTCGTGAACCCACGAGCCTCAAGGTTAGAAGTATCATCTTTTCTTCCTCTGACACCAACAATAGGAAAATATGATTTTTTTTTCTTACTTTGTGCTACAACTCTTCTGTTACTGGAATCCCTTTCTTGTCGATGCGAACCGCTATCAATTGACGAAATGGATGAACCATCATCCGAAGAAGAGTCCATTAACTTTCCTCCGCCGAAACCCGCGAATCCGGGAGATGCCTCCAGTACTTCATCTCCAGTACTCCAGTACTTTGCGTTACACTAATTACCCTCGTCTTATAATAGTGATTATTTTCAATATATATCGGAGGTCTGATATAGGATTTCAATTGGGAATGATGAGCTCGAATGATAACTCCAGTTTCACTATCCTCGACACGATAACTCAATCCATTATCGTTCACAGTAACCACCCTGAAAGGACCCAAGTAACGCTCTTTGAATTTATTGGAAAGTTCATATCCCTTCAGCAGCGACTTCTTTAGCACTTCCTGGTCAACCCTGAACGATTCGAATGATGGATGGCCTATTTTCCACTCTTCGACATGATCATTGGATATCACAAATGTATCAGTGATCGGATGAGAGTTACTGAGGATGTAGTCAGATGGGGAAGATTCGATACTTGACTGGTAAGTCCCATTGTGAACCATAAGAGCTTTTGACAAACAATCTACCCATGAGCCACTAGTACGCTCAACTCTTAGAAGTTCGATAAGGGTCCTGTTAGCTCGTTCGACCAGTCCATTACTCTGTGGTCTGTTTGGGGTTATGAACTTGTGACGAATGTTGTAGTCTTTTAGTAATTTTTCAAAATTCTCACTCCGAAACTCCGGTCCGTTGTCACTCAATACTACAGTTGGTTTCATAACAAGTCCAGGTAGCATTCGTCGCTCAAACGCAATAGATATAGTTTCACTCGTCTGTGAAGTGATTGGTACAGCTGTTAGCCACTTCGTATGATGATCGATCCCGACCAAACAACCAATGTATGGACCAACTTTTGGTAACTTAACCACATCCACAGCAAATAGTTTGAATGGACGATTTGTTTGGATTTTATGGATCGGGATAGAATGAGATGTCGATACTTTCATCCTCTGACAGGTGTCGCAAGATCTGGTTACATCACTGGCACATTTAGACAAACTCGGGTGCCAAATTTTTCCCGACACCAAAGCTATGAGTTTTTGTCTCCCATGATGTGACATCTGGTGATGTACGGTCATCATAACCTCTACAAGTACTGTGAAACTGACCACTGGTGCGTCCCGGAAGAATAAAATCTTCTCTATTACTCTAAGTTCGTCTTTATACCTCGCGAACCTCGAAACTTCCGCAGACCACTCACCCGAGTTTTCTTCAACGAACTCACAGACTTGACTTAATATGGGTTAAGTAAATGCGGATTTTGAGCCACTTCAATTTTAGGTCTTACAGACTTTGTACAAAGTTAACATTTTAATATATTATTTAGATTGCATTATAAATGAGATATAATTATAAAAAAATAATAAAATGATGGTATTTCAGAAAATAAGGAAGTGGCTCAAAATTGAAGATTTTGATTTTGAGCCACTTTTCAAAAATACCTACTAAATGACATTTTGTCAACAAGAATTATATGTATTATGATTATAAATAAATAGAGCACAAAAAAAAATAAAAAAAATTCAGTTTAATGGATATTAAAAAACAGTGGCTCGTATCGAACATAGACCTCCATTGAAATAGCAAATTGAGCCACTTCAACAAATATTCTAATCAAGCTAAATTTTATGTTTTCCTTGTGAAAACACGCGTATTCATTGTAATTCAAGATGTGCTAATGAGAAAGAATTAATAAACATTGTGTAATATCATTGATAACGAGAAAATAATCATTAGTGGCTCAGAATTCCTCTACTAGCGATATATTTCTATTCTGAGTCACTAGAATGCAATGTTATATTTTCTTCCCTAAAAGTGCTAAACCATATCTTTAGATCATTAAAGAGTATTATTTATGCGTGCAACTAGACCATATTAGCATATATTTATCCGTAATGAATCGGAAAACTTGAAAAATGTCTATCTATAAATAATTCACTACCTACTAGCTCAAAATGCGTGGATAGGCACAACATTTCAATTCGGAGCCACTAGAATGATATCTTTTAATTTCTGCCCTAAAAGTGCTAAACCATATCTTTAGATCCTTAAAGATTATTAATGTACCCAAATATACCTTATTAGTATATATTTATCAGTAATGAATCGATTAAATTTGTAACAGTCTTTCTATATATACTTCACTACCTTCTGGTTCAAAATACGTGGATAGGCACAACAATTCAATTCTGATCCCTAGAATGATATCTTTTAATTTGAGCCCTGAAAGTGCTAGTCCATATATTTGGATCCTTAAAGATTATTATTAATGTGCCCAATTATACATTATTAGTAGCTATTTAACAGTAATGAATCTATCAACCTTGTAACAGCATTTCTATAAATACTTCACTACCTTCTGGTTCAAAATACGTGGATAGGCACAACATTTAAATTCTGAGCCACTAGAATGGTATCTTTTAATTTCTGCCCTAAAAGTGCTAAACCATATCTATAGTTCCTTAAAGATTATTATTAATGTGCCCAATTAAACATTATTAGAAGATATTTATCAGTAATGAATCTATCAACTTTGTAACAGTCTTTCTATAAATACTTCATTACCTTCTGGTTCAAAATACGTGAATAGGCACAACATTCAAATTCTGAGCCACTAGAATGATATCTTTTAATTTCTGCCCTAAAAGTGCTAAACCATATATTTAGTTCCTTAAAGATTATTATTAATGTACCAAACTATACCTTATTAGTAGATATGTATCAGTAATGAATCAATCAACTTTTAACAGTCTTTCTATAAATACTTCACAACCTTCAAGTTCAAAATACGTGGATAGGCACAACATTTAAATTCTGAGCCACTAGAATAGTATCTTTTAATTTCTGCCCTAAAAGTGCTAAACCATATCTATAGTTCATTAAAGATTATTATTAATGTGCCCAATTATACATCATTAGTAGATATTTATCAGTAATGAATCTATCAACTTTGTAACAGTCTTTCTATAAATACTTCACTACCTTCTGGTTCAAAATACGTGGATAGGCACAACATTTAAATTCAGAGCCACTAGAATGGTATCTTTCAATTTCTGCCCTGAAAGTGCTAAACCATATCTATAGTTCCTTAAAGATTATTATTAATGTGCCCAATTATACATTATTAGTAGATATTTATCAGTAATGAATCTATCAACTTTGTAACAGTCTTTCTATAAATACTTCACTACCTTCTGGTTCAGAATACATGGATAGGCACAACATTTAAATTCTGAGCCACTAGAATGGTATCTTTTAATTTCTGCCCTAAAAGTGCTAAACCATATCTTAAGTTCCTTGAAGATTATTATTAATGTGACCAATTATGCATTATTAGTAGATATTTATCAGTAATGAATCGATAAACTTTGTAACAGTCTTTCTATAAAAACTTCACTACCTTCTGGTTCAAAATACGTGAATAGGCACAACATTCAAATTCTGAGCCACTAGAATGATATCTTTTAATTTCTGTCCTAAAAGTGCTAAACCATATATTTAGTTCCTTAAAGATTATTATTAATGTACCAAACTATACCTTATTAGTAGATATGTATCAGTAATGAATCGATCAACTTTGTAACAGTCTTTCTATAAATACTTCACTACCTTCTGGTTCAAAATACGTGGATAGGCACAACATTTAAATTCTGAGCCACTAGAATGATATCTTTTAATTTCTGCTCTAAAAGTGCTAAACCATATCTTTAGTTCCTTAAAGATTATTATTAATGTACCAAACTATACCTTATTAGTATATATTTATCAGTAATGAATCGATTAACTTTGTAACAGTCTTTCTTTAAATACTTCACAACCTTCAAGTTCAAAATACGTGGATAGGCACAACATTTAAATTCTGAGCCACTAGAATGATATCTTTCAATTTCTGCCCTAAAAGTGCTGAACCATATCTTTAGATCCTTAAATATTACTATTAATATGCCCAACTATACCTTATTAGTAGATGTTTATCAGTAATGAATTGATAAACTTTGTACGTATCTATCTATGAATAATTCACTACCTTGGGCTCAAAATGCGTAGATAGGCACAATTTTGAAATTCTGGACCACTAGAATGATATCTTTTAATTTCTTCCTAAAGGATGCTAAACCATATCTTTAAACCTAAACCTTGATGCATGCAACTATACTATATTAGTAGATATTTATCAGTAATTAAATGAAACACCTTTCAAGTAAATAATTACAATTAATTCACTATCTTGTGGTTCAAAATGTGTGAATATGCAAATCATTTCGAATTAAGCCACTGGCTCAGAATTTCAAGGATTGGATAATCTTCGAGCACGTAAGATATGAATTGAAACATGTTGATTGTAGAGTGTCCAAACATATTTTTAATGTTTGATTCATTGAAATTATGAGTGAAACATCGCAAGCATGTTTGGAACCTTAAAATGTTATATCATATGTTTTAAACTTTAAAAACGTGTTTAAACATTAAATCATGTTTGAAAAATTTGAAACATATTTAATACCCTCAAATTAAGTTTGAAACACTGATAGCATGTTTGAAACATTGAAACATGCTTGAAACATTAAAACATCGAATATATGTATGAAACATTACTAGCATGTTCGATATATTAAAAAGAAGTTCGAAACAATAAACACATGTTCGAAATATAAATAACGTGATTGAAACAATGACAACATGTTTGAAAAACTGACAACATGTTTGATACACTGAGAGAAAACATATTTGAAGCAATAAAACAAGTTAGAAACACTGATCATGTTTGAAACATTGAATACTTATTTGAAAAATATTAAAAACTGTTCGAAACATTTATAACCTGTTTACAATATCAGATACTTGTTTGGAAAATTAAAAAAAATGATTGAAACATTAAAAACATGCTTGGAACATTGAAAACAGGTTTGTAACATTAGGAAATTTTTGAAACATTAAAACATGTTTGAAGTAATAAAACAGGTTTTTACATAAAATGCAAGTTTGAAACATGAAAACAAAATTTGAAGCACTTAGAACATCTATGAAACTTTAAGAACATGTTTGAAACATTGAATGATTATTTGGAAGTAAAAACACGTTCGAAATATTGATAAAATGTTTACAATATTAGAAACATGTCTGAAAAATCTACAAATATTTGAAACATTGATAATATATTTGGAACATTAAAAACATATGTTTGATAAATTGGAAAATTGTTTGATACATTATGAACTTGTTTGAAACAATAAATCGCGTTTAAAACCTCAAAAGATGTTTGTTTTTAGAAAGCTTGTTTGAAACATGAAAAGAAAGTTTGAAACGTGAAAAAAGTATGAAACATGAAAACCAAGTTTGAAACACTGAGAAGATGTTTGAAACATTTAGAGAAACACATTTGAAACTATTAAATTTTTTTAAATTTCTATTATAAGTTCTAACAGATTATCAATTTTTATATTATACATACGCACGTACGTTTTAATAGGACTTCACCAAATATGTATTATTTAATTTTTGATATTCGCGTTGTACATGGATAACGTTGGTATATCTATAGTGCATTTCAGAAATATCAGTTTAATATGAAATTAAATCATTAAATAAATATGAAGCTTAATTATTTCATAAATATGATGTTTGATCACTCAATCTGAAAATAAATTATTTAATATGAGGTTTAATCAATTTCTATTTGAGTGTTATTCATTGTGGATCATACTATATCTTTATACCGAAATAACGCTCCTTGCTCAGCTTTACAG
>CANNZV010004259.1:0-44441 GCA_947561585.1 Caprella mutica
CAACAAAATTCAATTATGTTGACATTATTTATTTGTTGAATTTTTTTAAACCTAAAATTCAATGATGGTATCGAGAATTTCTTTCACTGATAGTACCTACTATAATAATGTTTTTCAAAGAGTTATAATCACATTAAGCCATCATTGCAAATAATTATTACTAATCATTTCAGATAATCAATAATAATAATTTATTGCTGTGAGAGTTTCTCTTTTATTTCAAACGTTTCATTTCCTTATAATTTGACAAAAAAAAAAGTAAAACGTGCGAAAAAGCATGAAAATATTCTTCTGAAAATAGCTAAATTGCCTTTTATTCATAGTTAGATATAGTGTGAAAAAAGACAACAAAATATTAATAAGTAGCTACATAGAGTGGCTGCGACCTTTGTAAACAATAAACTTTGTTTCTTATATGATCGGTAAATAGGAACCGACTGATAACTTGAAACTAACCCTATTCCCATCTTTTAAATTATTTGGTTCAATCGATATTTAATTTTTCTATTACTGAATAGAAATGGAATATTATTATTCCATATTTTTAATTTAATCAATTTCTAAAACATAATTTTTTAGCGACCATCAAAACCAGCAAACTCTGACGACTTCATAACCTCCTGCAAAGTTTCAGAGAGAGAATTATACGAATTGATTTAATATCCACAACTGAAAATCGAATAAGATATTTTTTGACCTAAATAATGAATATATTTTTAACCACAAAGAAAATGGACGGAATTTTCTTTTTCACTGTGACAACATTGTGCTGTGTACTTGTATTGAAATTATATAGGTAAAAATAAATAGAAAATGGTTTATATTTTAAATGACTGCATAGTGTAAATTAAAAAATATTATTAAACCTCAAAGAATGATAAAAAAAAATGAGGAATGGACAATGATATTCTGTACCTACACTAGTGCAGCACTGTACCTACACTAGTACAGCACTGTACCTACACTAGTACAGCACTGTACCTACACTAGTGCAGCACTGTACCTACACTAGTACAGCACTGTACCTACACTAGTACAGCACTGTACCTACACTAGTACAACACTGTGCCTACACTAGTGCAGCACTGTACCTACACTAGTACAGCACTGTACCTACACTAGTACAGCACTGTACCTACACTAGTGCAGCACTGTACCTACACTAGTACAGCACTGTACCTACACTAGTACAGCACTGTACCTACACTAGTACAGCACTGTGCCTACACTAGTGCAGCACTGTACCTACACTAGTGCAGCACTGTACCTACACTAGTGCAGCACTGTACCTACACTAGTACAGCACTGTACCTACACTAGTACAGCACTGTACCTACACTAGTGCAGCACTGTACCTACACTAGTACAGCACTGTACCTACACTAGTACAGCACTGTACCTACACTAGTACAGCACTGTACCTACACTAGTGCAGCACTGTACCTACACTAGTACAGCACTGTACCTACACTAGTACAGCACTGTACCTACACTAGTACAGCACTGTACCTACACTAGTACAGCACTGTACCTACACTAGTACAGCACTGTACCTACACTAGTGCAGCACTGTGCCTACACTAGTACAGCACTGTACCTACACTAGTACAGCACTGTACCTACACTAGTGCAGCACTAATTTTCCAAATGGGAAAAACAGTAACAGTTCTCAAAAACAAATAAATTTTGCGGAAATAAAAGATAGAAAATGTGGTTTTGTTTTGTAACATTTTTTCTATCTGAGAATTAGTCACGACTTGAGACATGAACAGGAGAGATACAAGAGATAGTGTGAAGAGATAGAGTGAAGAGATAGAGTGAAGAGATAGTGTGAAGAGATAGATAATATAGTGTGAAGAGATAGAGATAACAGAGATAATGAATAAGAGGTAGTGTGAAGAGATAGAGATAACAGAGATAGATATAACAGAGATAGAGATAACAGAGATAGAGATAACAGAGATAGAGATAACAGAGATAGAGATAACAGAGATAGAGATAACAGAGATAGAGATAATAGAGGCAGAGATAGAGATAATGTACAAGAGATATCACCATCACAATGGTTGGTGTATTATGATGTCTTCACTCCAATTAAAGTAGTTAAATATTTAAATAAGAAGCACTTAAATAATAACTTCAAATACCACCTAACTAGTTACGGCAGAGATCAGGCAGTAAAACGGCAAACGTATAACATACAAAAAGTATATGTAAGCCTTCAGTATATGAATGTGTAACATGATTTTATTTGGTTATATAAATATATTCTATAACTATCTTTGTGACAAATAAGTTTAGGAATATTAAAAAATTATCGCATAATAGCTATTCATAAAAAAAAATCAATTTTTCATAACAATAAATTCATCCTCAAAGTTATGCAAGTTCACTATCTTTTAACCTTACCACTGATAGTTAGTTTATTAACTTTTAACCCTATCAATGATAGATACTTTATTAACTTTTAACCCTATCACTGATAGTTACTTTATTCACCCTATATACTATCAATAATAGACTATAAAAGATATTAAAATTTTATTATAGAACTAAAGAATTGTTTTAACTTAATAAACACATAAACTTTGTGATACGCAAAAATGTAAAATAAGGTTGAATTTTTTTAAAATTATTTATGAAAAGTTTAATTTTTTTTCAAATTGTGTTTTTTTACTTCTATCTAAATTTTTATCAATAAATACTTTTTATAATTCTCAACATTTCATGGGAAAATGCATCATAAAGAAATGTACGAAGACTGTACATGCAATTACAAATGTTCACTGGTCGTATTAACCATTGGTCGCACTGTACGGAGTGTAAGGTATTAACATGGTAAATAAGAGTTAAATTAAATATACCTTCAGACCTGTCTTAATACCATTAAATAATTAAGCTAATTGAATATTATGTAACTCTGATGGTATTTCCTGATATGATAAATTAGTCATATTAAGAGAAATAAGTACAGCAGTTGAATGGCAGTAATTGCCTTTTAACTGCCCTCACTTATTACCTATTAAACTAAGGGTATCGAAAATTATTTACCCCAGATGATAATTATATTTATTTTTAATATGATTACCATAAAATAACGTCAGTATTAGCTTTTCAATGTTCTTATATATTTTATTAACTTTATTCAACCTTCACGATCAGCTTTTGCATAATCTATAAATTTGATCTTTTTTCATATTTCATAATTCTTATGACATGAATTTATGAAGCAAAGGATTTTTTTTGCTATTTTATTAACTTCAAACAAAAAAAATTACCAAATTGATTAAATATTTAATAACACAAATAATGGCCCTTCAGGACTTTTACTGTAGACCTCATTTGTATCATAAAAATTTAAAAAAAATTGACTTCATTTTTTGGCTCGGAAAGTCAAAAAATAACTTGGAAAGAGAGTAACAACAGAATCGAAAGAGTAACTGTTAGTAACTACTAAAGTAACTGTAACTAACTGCTAAGGTAACTGTTACTAACTGCTAAGGTAACTGTTACTAACTGCTAAGGTAACTGTTACTAACTGCTAAGGTAACTGTTACTAACTGCTATGGTAACTGTTACCAACTGCTAAGGTAACTGTTACTAACTGCTAAGGTAACTGTTACTAACTGCTATGGTAACTGTTACTAACTGCTAAGGTAACTGTTAGTAACTGCTAAGGTAACTGTTACTAACTGCTAAGGTAACTGTTACTAACTGCTAAGGTAACTGTTACTAACTGCTAAGGTAACTGTTACCAACTGCTAAGGTAACTGTTACTAACTGCTAAGGTAACTGTTACCAACTGCTAAGGTAACTGTTACCAACTGCTAAGGTAACTGTTACTAACTGCTAAGGTAACTGTTACTAACTGCTAAGGTAACTGTTACTAACTGCTAAGGTAACTGTTACTAACTGCTAAGGTAACTGTTACCAACTGCTAAGGTAACTGTTACTAACTGCTAAGGTAACTGTTACTAACTGCTAAGGTAACTGTTACTAACTGCTAAGGTAACTGTTACTAACTGCTAAGGTAACGGTTACTAACTGCTAAGGTAACTGTTACTAACTGCTAAGGTAACTGTTACTAACTGCTAAGGTAACTGTTACTAACTGCTAAGGTAACGGTTACTAACTGCTAAGGTAACTGTTACTAACTGTACCTCCACATTCATAAATCACAATAACATTTTTCTCCCTATTGACATCAATAAAGAAGATTTAACATGTAAAGAAACTGTTATACAGTCACTGTATAACAACATGGTTAATGGGCACAAAGTTTTATAAGTAACTGTACATGGAATGAAAAGAAATATGAATCACCATTAAAATATTAAACTAACTTAAACAAGTAGTTTTTAAACAAATATTTATATTTGATGTTATTTATTTGTATTTTTTTTCTGGGTGCATAACACCGTATGATATGTTTCTAGCCCATTGGAAAGTTGTAAGTTTACACGAGTGGTCAGTTCAAACATATATAAGAGAAATCAGACAACTTATATGCATAACACACTTATTATATTAACAACATGGTAAATAACAAATAAAACCATTTAAATTAACTTGTATGAATTAAAATAAAGTCTCATGAGTAATGGAGTAGAAATAATTAAGGTGGTACTCTCAGTGAGAGAAATGAAGAGGTGAGAGTACACTGACACACCTGCCTGCACGAGAGATAGAGTGACACTGACTGGAATGGAGTCCTGAGGGATGGACAGGTGGAATATGGACAGGTGGAGGGAGAATAGACAGGTGGAGTGGGAATGGACAGGTGGAGTGGAGTTGGAATGGACAGGTGGAGTGGGAATGGACAGGTGGAGTGGAGTTAGAATGGACAGGTGGAGTGGAGTTAGAATGGACAGGCGGAGTGGGAATAGACAGGTGGAGTAGGAATAGGCAGATGGAATGTGGATATGTGGGGTGGAGTGGGAATGGACAGAAGGAATGTAGACAGGTGGGGTGGAATGGGAATGGACAGATGGAATGTAGACAGGTGGAGTGGGAATGGACAGGTGGAATGGGAATGGACAGGTGGAATGGGAATGGACAGGTGGAATGGGAATGGACAGGTGGAATGGAAATGGATAGGTGGAACGGGAATGGACAGGTGGAATGGGAATAGACAGGTGGAATGGGAATGGACAGGTGGAATGGGAATGGACAGGTGGAATGGGAATGGACAGGTGGATGGGAATGGACAGGTGGAATGGGAATGGACAGGTGGAATGGGAATGGACAGGTGGAATGGAAATGGACAGGTGGAACGGGAATGGACAGGTGGAATGGGAATAGACAGGTGGAATGGGAATGGACAGGTGGAATGGGAATGGACAGGTGGAATGGGAATGGACAGGTGGATGGGAATGGACAGGTGGAATGGGAATGGACAGGTGGAATGGGAATGGACAGGTGGAACGGGTTATTTTTGATAACTGACGAAAAAAAAATTCCTACCAATAATTATATAACATAAAATATTGTACATAGTTAGATTTAAAAAATTGATGGTTTGGAGAATCTTAATAGCAAATAGTTTATTATTTAAAAATCTTACCTATAAGTTATACCAGTTATAGGATAACTAAGTAAATACCTTAACTATTACGATCTGATAAATAATCATTAGGTTCCTTTTTCTTTAAATAATTTGACATCGAGTGAAATAAATACCAAGGAAATTTTTAATTATATTTACTTCAATTTCCAAATCGAAGTCATTACAAAATATAAATCTTTGCATCATAGTTTAGAATAAAAGTCCATCACAATACAAAAATATGATCGGTATTACAATAAAAATAATTACCCATTCATTGTATAATTAATTGTATTACATTTTACCATTCAATGTAGCTGATATATTTTTTAATTTAAAAGACACTACTCTCCCATGAAAAGCAATAAAAGCTGCTATACCTATTATAACACATAGACTATCGCTCTAAGTACGAAGGGTGTAAGATATACCTTATTTACTACAGTAAACACAACCGTTAGTGATGCAGTGTGGGCAGATATACCTGTGAGGTGTGTAGAGGGAATAGATACACCTGTGTGTGGGTGGGGGAGGAGAAGGGGAGAGGGGGGTTACGTGATTGGGGTAAATGGCATATAGGAAACTATTGAACTTACCTGGATTTTATCATTAAAATTAAATAAAATAATTAGCAACTGAATAAAATAAGGCAACTGAAATAAATTTACACGTTCGATTAAAGTTGAATTTTTTTAATGTTATTATAGGCGAGATAAATAACTCCACTTTATATGAAATTGGACTACATTAATCAGATGGTCCACTTCTGTCATTTTCAACTGAAGTTACTTAGGGTAACTTTCGAGTTATCGGACAGTATCACATTTTCGATCATGTGAGAAAAAAGTATATATAAAGAGTTAAAAAATCTTTACTTTAATTTATTCTTATATGACCGAAAATGTGGTAATTACCGTCCGATAATTCGGAACTTACCAGCTACTACATCAGTTACTTGGGAGCAATGAAGAACAAAAAAGAACATTTTCAATAATAGTAAAAAGAGAATATAGAAAAAAAAATATACAATTTTACTAGGATTCAATAATAAATAAATTAGGTTTTATTAATAACCAATCGATAAATATTAAATACCCACTAAAACAATTTAAAACATTAATTACATTACAAGCTAAAGATTTTCAAACTAAAACAATATATATATAATTATAGAATCTAAACTATATAACCTATATTTCTTATCCAGAAATATATTACATTTGTAAATCAATGCTTAAACTTAAATCTTTCCAATTGCTGTAATTTTACTCAGATATGAAATTTATTGCAGTATCCCTTTAAATGATTCAAAAGAGTTTTCTATGATGAATAATTTTCTTTTTGAATATTTTGAGCGCAGACTGAAGAAACAAGAAACCTGTTAAAATATTTTATAAACTTTGAAAAAATAGTGATTTTTCATTATCGAACATTAGTAATATTTTACTGGAAAAAACAGAGTTGGATGATGAATTAAATTATTTAAAAATATGATTTTTTTTTAAATATAAATAGGTAATTTTTAAAAATATGTAATATCTATATTTAATAGTAAATACCAGTTATAAATTTATAATTATATGCTAAATGATTTATCTTTTATTTCACAATTATTAATTAATGTATAAAATGTATATTCAATAAAAAAAATCATAAACAAAGATAATAATAAAATCATTAGATAGTTATCTACGATAAAAAATGTTTAATATATTCTTTTCACTAAATATTATTTTATGCATTTTAGGATAAGTTACGAATTGCCAGTCGTTTCCCATTTTCGGTCATATAAGAAAAACGGAAATAATAATAATTCGTAACTAACCGTTATATATTCTTTATAATAATATACCACAGTTAGAGCAAAGTTTACTTTTACCAGCTTGGTCGCAGTAACCGGAGTTTCTGCCATTCAAATCAGCTGTCAAAATGTACGCACCTGTGAAAAAAAAAAAATATATTAGAAATACTGAAAAATGATAGTATAGGGTAAGTTTCAAGTCATCGAACGGTTCCACATTTTCGATCATAAACTTCTAAGTTAAATTAATAATTTTTTTTTTCTAATGTGATCAAAAATGTGGGACGGTTCGACAACTTAGAATTTAACCGAATTGAAAGAGCTACTGCAATTAATATAATATACTATAATTATTAATTACTTATTGAATGGTTTATGTAAAGACACTATAATAAGTTAAGAATTTTTTTAATATATAAAATAAAAATATTTTAGAAATATATAAAATATATATATAGTAAAAAATAGTATTTAAAATATAAAGAATAAATATTACAATACTAAGGATAATGTAAGAGAGAGGAACTAACAAATATTAAAAAAATCTGCCAGCTATTGTACAGCGTTTGATGTTTTTCATGTGCCACAATGCTGTAAACAGTGAACAATACGAGTGAACAATGAACTGAATTGTGAACAATGAACTGAATTGTGAACAATGAACTGAATTGTGAACAATGAACTGAATTGTGAACAATGAACATGAATTGAGTAGATAGAGTTTAGTGAATGAAGACTGATGTATGTACATAGAGCATTTATGAATGACATACTGGTGAAAAATTGTACGAAAAAATGTAAAAATATATATAGTCCATTTATACTCGAAATTGAAATCTAAATTTAAAAATAATCTAAATACAGTAGAGTAAGTTCCGAGTTATCGGACAGTTCACATTTTCGATCGTATATGAAAAAATATTACTTGACATTTTAATTGATATTCATAATACCTGAAGGATGGTGGCCGGAAACATCGGTTTCGGAATTATTTTGAAACTCTGAACATGAATGGTCGTTATGTAGTTTGTTGTATCCGATTAGTTTGGTATTATTGTACTGCACTTGTCGCCTCCGGTACATCTAACTGGTAAGTTTTTGTTTATACCTCAGACCGAAAGTTTCGAGACCGAATTTTATGTTGAATAAATGTCAAAATTACTAATGTTACGTATCATTTTACAACGGTTTATAATGTTATCCGCTTTTAATAAATACACTACACATTTTAGTAATTTTAATTTCAACTTTTTCTATTATTGTTCTTTAAAAGAAATTATTCTGAAACAAAGAGATTTCCTAGAACCGTGTAAACTCCGCGTAGAAAGTTAAAAAATAAATATATAAATATAGATAATATATATATAAAAAAAACGAATTAAAATATAAAAATAAAATAAAAGATATAATTTTATACATTATGAGTGAGAGAAGAGCCTCTGCCCGAAAAGACTATAGGTTCGATTCCCATTACTGGCGCTAGCTTTGAAAATGGAATATAAAAAATGTAAATGATATAAAATTATATTTTAATATATCGAAAATGAGGATTGTCCGATATCAATACATTATATCTATATGATTATTTTATATTTAATCTTATTATATGCAATTGCATTACCAATAAATAAGGGAAATGATATAAAAATAGTTGTAAGAGATTATCCCAAGTTAAATTAATTGAAGTAGATCCATTTTACTCAATCATCTAATTTTAGAGAACTTTTCGTATGTATTTAATTGCAGCTATAACTAATTATACTAACCCCATTTTAACTTTCAAACAAAATAAACATTAATATTGACTCAGTTTGACTACCATTGATACAAATAAATAAGTATATAGTATAATAAATATATTATCCCACCTCAATACATGGAATAATAGTTTAGACGTTAAAAGCTTTCAGAAAGTCAACTTTATGGGACATAAGTAGGAATAGAGAGAAGTAAACCTTAAGGAATTTAGTGAATGAATGAATGAGATTTTAAGAAGATTGCTCCCCAATTCATTTTCATAGTTTAGTTGTAATAAATAGAAAGATTGGGGATATTTAAAGTAATTTTAATATTTAGGGTGAATGGATTTTAAACTATTTAGGGTGAACTTTACAATATATGCAGTAATTTAAATGTAACAAATTTTATTGGCAGTACATCAGTTATTCGGTACAAGCAGGCCACGATTTTATTACCAAAATCACGACTCAGAGTTATGACACATGGTAATGAGAGCGAGACATGACTCGAAGTTATTATATAATTGTAACTCCTGAAACATTTCATTTTCTATGAGCTAGACTAAAAGAAAACGGGTTTAAATGCTCGACTTAGCGTATATTGTGGGTTTTTGTTGTCCGATCTCCAGCTGTGATAGAAGTTCAAAGTATAGAGTGAATTAAAAGTATTAAAATTCAACCATAGCTTAACTCTCACTCAGTATAGTTAAATTATTAGTTTGATACTGTGATTTATATATTTGTGTAAAATTACTATAATAATCAGTTATTTTGTGTACTGAAAAATTAGCACTATAGAGTAAGTTCCAAGTAATCGGATGGTTCCACATTTTCGGACACGTGAACAAGAAATAATAATTATTATTTAACATTTATTTTAATTGGCGTCTGTGATACCTGCACGTCTTGATACTAAATTAAATAGTTGAATTGCACTATTTTTAATTTACTTCATTTAGTTTAGTATTATATTTTTATTTAAATTTACTTTGAACTTTCATGATTTCATCACATTTCCATCAGCTAAATCTGGCAACATACACCGCAATATACGTGAAATTGAGTCCTCAAAAGTCAAAACCATGTCGAAATATTTGAGGGGCTGTATTTATATAATAAAATTGAAACATGTCTCGTAATAATTTCAATTTTATAAAAGTGGGGTTTAATAAAAAAGGGGCTTGCCTATATAGTACAAATTTTCTATAGGCAGTACATCAGTGAGATGAGTGCAGTACTCCAGTACATTGTCTCTAGGCAGTACTACAATACCACATGCACTTCAGATAATAATGACAACATCTCTTGACAGACACTCCCATAAACACATCATCAATTCATACCTTACTAACTTATTTAATAAATAAGAATAATGTAAAATTAACAAAATAATAATGGGAGACTATAAAAAGATAAATTAGTTTTTACGTTTTGCCATAAAAGTGCGATGGAAATAATACCTGGGTATTACTTATGGTACTAGTCGAACTCCTCTATAGTGAACTCCAACTAGTTCACTATAGAGTTTACTTCACTATAGAGGATCTTGAGAGATGAATAAAAAACTGTCTTTTCAATGTCATACTGCACAAAATATTTTAATTTTTTGATAGATTCATTAACCACGATATTCCATTTCTCAGAACTCTAAAAATCAGGATGATTGACTACTGTATAGACATGACTTCACTATAGAGGAGTTGCACTGGTAGAACTCCTCTATAATGAAATAATAATGAAATTTACTATATAGAGATTCATAGAAACTCAGATTTAACTAAATATGTTCACTGCAGAGGTTAGTTCATTATTGAGAAATCTACTATATAGGATGGTTCACTAATAAGGAGTTAATTATACAGGAGTTGTAGCTACTGTAGCTAGATATTCATTATGGAAATACCGAACAATTTATCATAGAAATACCAAGTAATTTATTATGTATTGTCAGGTAATTATTATAGTAGTGGAAGTAATGATGACGTCATAATATAAACCCTCCATTGACCCCCATTCTCCATGCAGCTATCACCTCCCATTGGCTCAGCAGTGATGACGTCATAATATAAACGTATTAATTTATCGCCTATGTACTGTTATAACTTCCCTCATGCTATGGTCTGTGGGTAATAACTAGGTGTGTCTATGGTCATTTCTACCAACTTTGCACTGTCATTTGCACTCTATAATTCATGGAAAGAAATTACGACTGAAAAAGAAACTTGAGGGTAGGGTTGTGTACTTATGATGTTAAAAAAACGTTAGGTAACTGTAATACAGTGGAGGAGTGGAACGTTTTTTTCTCTCATTGTGAGTACATTTGTCTCACTGTGAGTACATTTCTCTCACTGTGAGTACATTTCTATCAATGTGAGTACATTTCTCTCACTGTGAGTACATTTCACTCACTGTGAGTACATTTCTCTCTCAAATTAAATAATGATACATAAATATTATAATATAGTTTTTCTTAAATGACCGAAGATGTGGAAATGACCGATAATTCGTAATTTACCCTATACATAAATGAAATACTTTATTTTTCACTCTAAACTTTCGTTTCAAATTACAGTCTTTTCTCCTCGCAGTATATAAGGTAATTACTATTATTATTTAGTTCATTTTTAGTGCTATTACATAGTATATATTACATAGTATATATTACATAGTGTGGCCAAACAACAAAAAACTGACCAAGATAAATTGAGAGCTATAAAAATATAACCTGAAGAGACACCTTTCTTAGAACTGTATAGTCTGTGTAGAACTGTACAGTCTGTGTAGAACTGTACAGTCTGTGTAGAACTGTATAGTCTGTGTAGAACTGTACAGTCTGTGTAGAACTGTATAGTCTGTGTAGAACTGTACAGTCTGTGTAGAACTGTATAGTCTGTGTAGAACTGTACAGTCTGTGTAGAACTGTATAGTCTGTGTAGAACTGTACAGTCTGTGTAGAACTGTATAGTCTGTGTAGAACTGTATAGTCTGTGTAGAACTGTATAGTCTGTGTAGAACTGTATAGTCTGTGTAGAACTGTACAGTCTGTGTAGAACTGTACAGTCTGTGTAGAACTGTACAGTCTGTGTAGAACTGTACAGTCTGTGTAGAACTGTACAGTCTGTGTAGAACTGTACAGTCTGTGTAGAACTGTATAGTCTGTGTAGAACTGTACAGTCTGTGTAGAACTGTACAGTCTGTGTAGAACTGTATAGTCTGTGTAGAACTGTATAGTCTGTGTAGAACTGTACAGTCTGTGTAGAACTGTATAGTCTGTGTAGAACTGTATAGTCTGTGTAGAACTGTACAGTCTGTGTAGAACTGTACAGTCTGTGTAGAACTGTACAGTCTGTGTAGAACTGTATAGTCTGTGTAGAACTGTATAGTCTGTGTAGAACTGTACAGTCTGTGTAGAACTGTATAGTCTGTGTAGAACTGTACAGTCTGTGTAGAACTGTACAGTCTGTGTAGAACTGTACAGTCTGTGTAGAACTGTATAGTCTGTGTAGAACTGTATAGTCTGTGTAGAACTGTACAGTCTGTGTAGAACTGTACAGTCTGTGTAGAACTGTACAGTCTGTGTAGAACTGTATAGTCTGTGTAGAACTGTACAGTCTGTGTAGAACTGTACAGTCTGTGTAGAACTGTACAGTCTGTGTAGAACTGTATAGTCTGTGTAGAACTGTACAGTCTGTGTAGAACTGTACAGTCTGTGTAGAACTGTATAGTCTGTGTAGAACTGTACAGTCTGTGTAGAACTGTACAGTCTGTGTAGAACTGTACAGTCTGTGTAGAACTGTATAGTCTGTGTAGAACTGTACAGTCTGTGTAGAACTGTACAGTCTGTGTAGAACTGTATAGTCTGTGTAGAACTGTACAGTCTGTGTAGAACTGTACAGTCTGTGTAGAACTGTACAGTCTGTGTAGAACTGTATAGTCTGTGTAGAACTGTATAGTCTGTGTAGAACTGTACAGTCTGTGTAGAACTGTACAGTCTGTGTAGAACTGTACAGTCTGTGTAGAACTGTATAGTCTGTGTAGAACTGTATAGTCTGTGTAGAACTGTACAGTCTGTGTAGAACTGTACAGTCTGTGTAGAACTGTACAGTCTGTGTAGAACTGTATAGTCTGTGTAGAACTGTACAGTCTGTGTAGAACTGTACAGTCTGTGTAGAACTGTACAGTCTGTGTAGAACTGTACAGTCTGTGTAGAACTGTATAGTCTGTGTAGAACTGTACAGTCTGTGTAGAACTGTATAGTCTGTGTAGAACTGTACAGTCTGTGTAGAACTAAATTCCTTGACTTACTCCTTTTTTTAGCCAGCTTATTCAAAATAAATAAATTCACTATATGGCAGTTATTTTTGTCTGGCCGGTGCTCTAGTTGAAAAGCAAAGCAGTACTTCTTTACCAACTCCTTACCTATGTAAATAAAGCACATTGAACCGTATTAACGTTAATAGGATTCACTTATAAGAACAAATACAAACATCCTTGTAAGATGTGCCATATTACATGCACTGTATTTTTATACCTTGCAACTGGGATGTGGTTATGGTGGTGCTATGGGTGATTAAGTATGGCCCACTCTTAATCTTCCATGGCCCCACCATAACTTTCTGTATGGGTAAAGAGAGATATAAGGTAAGGTCTGAATTATCGGTCAGTTCCACATTTTCAGTCACAGAAGAAAAAATATGTAATTTACCTTTTTTACTCGCTACTCTAAAAATTAGTAGCTTTCCATACCTGTAGGTATCAGGGATACCGATAGACTAACGAGTTAAAATGTTAAATTACAAAAAAAAAGATCGAAAATGTGGAACTGTTCGATAAGTCAGAAATTACCCTAGCAATATAATCTGTAGATGGTATACTTCACATAGAAAAAAAAAATATATATATATATCCTACATGAAGAAAAGTGTCCAAAAAACGACCTGCAACCATTGTAAATAGTACGTATAAATTTTGGAGTCATTTTTGTACGAAAATAGGATAATATACCTAACCTAAAGATTAAATTTAAAATGAGAAGATTTCAATGGGGGAAAATAATTTCAAAAGAGATATTTATAGTTAAAATATAAAGTACTGGTATGCCTAAATATTGGTAATATTGATAATGTTTATATCCTTTAATTTTCACTATAAATTATTTATTTAATTAATTATTTAATTAATTTAATTAATTAATTAAAACGAAAACTGATAAAAAAGAGCAAATTTGAATGGGGAAAAATTAATTAAAAAAATAAGTTATTCTTACGAATCCCCCCACTGAAATATAAACCCCTCGCACCTATTGGGTAAGGGACAGAGGATGACAATAACAACATAGCATGTAAGTTAAAAGAGTAAACAACTTAAATGGTACAATTACCAGTTATTAAAGTTAATGGAGTGAAACACTTTAGCATCTAATGGGTACTAATTGCAGTACCAAGCTACGTAGTACATCGTACTATTCCAGTACACCAACACCAATCTACTACACTGTACTATTCCAGTACACCAACACCAATCTACTACATCGTACTATTCCAGTACACTGGTATTAATACCAGTCTAGTATACCATAGAATTATTCCAGTACACCAGTGCCTCTATATTTTATAATATATAAGTTAATGAAACTTGAAATACTTGTTAAATTTTTTTTAAGATTTCTAGGTTTTCAATTAATATTTATACTAAACACATCATTCCAAACATGTTCCTATATATGTTTGAGATAATAAATTAAATATTAAATTAAAAAAATTAATAGTATCGGAAATTAGAGAATTAAAATGATCAATTGACTCGAAATGAACAATGTATTCAACTTTTATTTTTCTCTCTGATAGTACATAAGTTGAATAATTCGATATAACTAATTATATACAGATATAATGTGAGTGATATCAATGATTTGGTTTAACTACACAAGGTCTGTACGTTAGAACTAACGATGTCCTATAATGTGTTTATGTTAATTTATACAATGTATGGTTCTCCTTGATAAGAATTAACAGAGTAAACATATTCTACCAAATAACCATCAATTATAATCACTCTCAGTGATTTGAAACTATGCAGTTAAGACTGTTGCTAGGTAGAATGCAGTCTGATGTTGAATGCAGTTTCTGCATGTTAAGATTATTATAAAGAAATTAAAAACAAACAAAAAATATAAAAATTTAGTTAATATATTATAAAAAAAAGGAAAAAATATTTGAAAATATGATATATAAAATTTAAAAATCATATTTTCGTCTAAAATAATGAATACAATTAATACTAAACATTACAGCGAACACTTAATCAATATAAAATTATTATATTCAGATTTTCTTAAATATACTTTGATAAAATTTAAATTTTAAAATAAAAAACATCAGTTTATAGTTTTATCCTGTAAACAACGAGAATTTAAAGTTTTTTTTATCAATGAAATTTTGAATCAATGCAATAAGCTCAAAATCTTCTAACTCGAAAACTCTGAGTGGAAATAACAATGAAGTTTCCTGGAAATCATTGAGAAGTTAGCAGAAATTCTCAAAAAATCAGAACGGAGGAAGGGGCTAAAAAATGTTTTCTCGGATTGATTTATTACTTCAGCCAATCCAATAAAGTGAGTCTATTCATTACTCTCTTTACTCATTACTCTCTTTACTCATTACTCTACTTTACTCATTACTCCACTTTACTCATTACTCTACTTTACTCATTACTCTACTTTACTCATTATTCTACTTTACTCATTACTCTACTTTACTCATTACTCCACTTTACTCATTACTCTACTTTACTCATTATTCTACTTTACTCATTACTCTACTTTACTCATTACTCCACTTTACTCATTACTCTACTTTACTCATTACTCCACTTTACTCATTACTCCACTTTACTCATTACTCTACTTTACTCATTACTCTACTTTACTCATTACTCTACTTTACTCATTACTCTACTTTACTCATTACTCTACTTTACTCATTACTCTACTTTACTCATTACTCTACTTTACTCATTACTCTACTTTACTCATTACTCTACTTTACTCATTACTCTACTTTACTCATTACTCTACTTTACTCATTACTCTACTTTACTCATTACTCTACTTTACTCATTACTCTACTTTACTCATTACTCTACTTTACTCATTACTCTACTTTACTCATTACTCTACTTTACTCATTACTCTACTTTACTCATTACTCTACTTTACTCATTACTCTACTTTACTCATTACTCTACTTTACTCATTACTCTACTTTACTCATTACTCTACTTTACTCATTACTCTACTTTACTCATTACTCTACTTTACTCATTACTCTACTTTACTCATTACTCTACTTTACTCATTACTCTACTTTACTCATTACTCTACTTTACTCATTACTCTACTTTACTCATTACTCTACTTTACTCATTACTCTACTTTACTCATTACTCTACTTTACTCATTACTCTACTTTACTCATTACTCTACTTTACTCATTACTCTACTTTACTCATTACTCTACTTTACTCATTACTCTACTTTACTCATTACTCTACTTTACTCATTACTCTACTTTACTCATTACTCCACTTTACTCATTACTCTACTTTACTCATTACTCTACTTTACTCATTACTCTACTTTACTCATTACTCTACTTTACTCATTACTCTACTTTACTCATTACTCTACTTTACTCATTAGTATTTAGTTTATTTAATCAATTTATTTAGTTGAAATTAAATATGTGAAAACAATGATAAATAAATATTAAACTCAAAAGATAAAAATGCTATAAAACTTTACAGAACATGAAATACATGTAAATGCAACATAATCTATACACATGGATATTAAATAGCACTATATACATAACCCATTATTCAATAGTTATTGACTGCAATTGATTTAAATTACCAGTGGTCTCGTACAATAACTATGCTGTTATAGTCAATGTTTGTATTCTTTTTACTAGTACAGTACCTACCTGTTATTGAATCTAAATTATATTCCAATGAAATTATGTATTATGGATAAAAATATTCAGATTAAACAAAAAAAATCTCAAAAGCCAAAATATATTTTTTTAAATAATCATTTAGTGTCATTATTATTGTTCCCCGTAGTCATGATACTGCCACAAATGATTTGTTTTTCCTTTTAATATGTGTTTCTTAATAAAAAGTGTGACTCACGGACGGACGGACGGACAGACGGACGCAGCTCTTATTATAGTATAGATATACACTTTGAAACTATAAGATATTAGATCAGACAAATATAAAACAACACAAAAAGTGTACCTACACAAGTGCAGCACTCTATTCAAGTAAGTTTACAAGGTTTACTTCATTTAATCTATTTACATACCTAACTACAGCTGTAAATCGCGATTGTGTCTCGTCTTCTTCATTAAATTATATCTCTTACTCTAGCAAAGATTAGCTACACATTTTATAAGCAAATATGTTATTGGTAGTCGTTTGAACTTTTTACTCACTGTTATACAGGGTGACTCACAAACAGTGTACCTACCCATCTTTGAATTAATATGAATATTGTATTTACAAGTGGATGAAAAGGAGTTGGAAGTAATATTAAAAACTAGTGTACTTTCCTGTTAAAAATAACGGGTAATCATCAATACCAATTTATTACCCGTTATTAGGTTACTTTTAATGAATTCAATTTAAATTAAGTTTTCTGCATAGTCTAATTTATTCTATAGATAAAATACATTTAAAAATTGAATAGAAACAGGATGTTAAATATCATTGTATCAAGTCAATATATTCCCGTGCGTATATACAATGATACATTCTTCATGTTTAATACCCGTAGGCATACCTACTGTAAAAGCGGTCACCAAATAAATAAATAATTAAACACACGAGGGAAATTATTAGTATAGATTAGATTTTTTACATGTATCCACTGTACCACAGTAATTGCTTAAGGATTAGTATTGTATGTCTACAATATTTATTCATACGAATTCAAAGTTAGGTGCACCTTTTTGTGGGTCACCCTGTATAATGTACCAATAACGCTACAATATTGTCATAGCTATACATATACATTGTACCGATGTTGCTACAATATTGTAGCAAGCTATACAATGTACCGATATTGCTATACATTGTATATTGTAGCAAGCTATACAATGTACCAATGTTGCTATACATTGTATATTGTAGCAAGCTATACAATGTACCGATGTTGCTATACATTGTATATTGTAGCAAGCTATACAATGTACCGATATTGCTATACATTGTATATTGTAGCAAGCTATACAATGTACCGATGTTGCTATACATTGTATATTGTAGCAATATAGCTACAACATACAATGTATAGCAACATTTTTACACTGTTGCATTATTGATCGTAGATAGTAGGTGATTAGAAATGTTGCGAAAGTTTCTTATCTATTACCTTCTTATCTTTCTAAAAGGTATCGATACTGCTATTCAACTTCAATGGAGTCATTAAAGTTGAATTTCAGCTCTAAATTAACCTTCAAAAATTTAAATAAAACATAACTATAATTTTTTAACAAATTAGTCATTAAAATCCTTCATAAATCAGTCATTAATTTTCATTCACATTTTTTTAATTTTTAAACAGTGGAACATTTTTCAGGTTTCTCGGTCGGAACCATTGCAGTTGTCCTACAGCAGAACAAAGGATGTTTCTAAACAAAGGCTTATAGTGTCCTTTATAGAGACTTATAATGTCCTTTATAGGGCACCGTGACCTTTATAGCGATATAGTAGGCTATAGTCAAAGTGGTTATATATGAAAATATAACTGAAATATGCAAGGAATTATTACTAACATATGGAAAAGCTTCCGAGTTAAAAAGACGGTTTGACATTTCCTATCACATGAGAAAAATATAATAGCTATTATTAATCGTTTATTTAAATTGGTATCCAAAATTTAAATAAGAATTATTTTATAATTTTTCAATTCCATGATCGATAATGTAGAACAGTCCGATAACTCGGAACTTCCTCTATAGACTATAGAGGAATTTATTATAGAAATTATAAATTGTTAATTTTTTTGCATTGTTTATTCATTTAAATAAACTCAATTTGAAACATTACTTAATTTCATTTCTACAAAAGTTTCACTCATTTTTATGTTCCATTAATAGTGTTTCAATGAAATATTGTTTCATGGCTCAAAATAGTTTAATAAGCGACAGTATGTTAAAAATGTCCATATCTACCACAGTTATACCTAATAAATATCCTACGAAGGATAAAGTTATTGTACACAGTCACATAAATGTTTATAGCCAATACATCCATTCATTGATTTAGTGCTAGTGCTATTGCTAGTGAATAGTGACTTTGCTTATAAGGTGCTGGTGCTATTGCTAGTGAATAGTGACATTGCTTATGAGGTGCTGGTGCTATTGCTAGTGAATAGTGACTTTGCTTATGATGTCCAAGTGCTATTGCTAGTGAATAGTGACTTTGCTTATGAGGTGCTGGTGCTATTGCTAGTGAATAGTGACTTTGCTTATGAGGTGCTAGTGCTATTGCTAGTGAATAGTGACATTGCTTATAAGGTGCTGGTGCTATTGCTAGTGAATAGTGACTTTGCTTATGAGGTGCTAGTGCTATTGCTAGTGAATAATGACTTTGCTTATGAGGTGCTGGTGCTATTGCTAGTGAATAGTGACTTTGCTTATGAGGTGCTGGTGCTATTGCTAGTGAATAGTGACTTTGCTTATGAGGTGCTGGTGCTATTGCTAGTGAATAGTGACTTTGCTTATGAGGTGCTGGTGCTATTGCTAGTGAATAGTGACTTTGCTTATGAGGTGCTGGTGCTATTGCTAGTGAATAGTGACTTTGCTTATGAGGTGCTAGTGCTATTGCTAGTGAATAGTGACTTTGCTTATAAGGTGCTGGTGCTATTGCTAGTGAATAGTGACTTTGCTTATGAGGTGCTGGTGCTATTGCTAGTGAATAGTGACTTTGCTTATGATGTCCAAGTGCTATTGCTAGTGAATAGTGACTTTGCTTATGAGGTGCTAGTGCTATTGCTAGTGAATAGTGACTTTGCTTATGAGGTGCTGGTGCTATTGCTAGTGAATAGTGACTTTGCTTATGAGGTGCTAGTGCTATTGCTAGTGAATAGTGACTTTGCTTATAAGGTGCTGGTGCTATTGCTAGTGAATAGTGACTTTGCTTATGAGGTGCTGGTGCTATTGCTAGTGAATAGTGACTTTGCTTATGATGTCCAAGTGCTATTGCTAGTGAATAGTGACTTTGCTTATGAAGTGCTAGTGCTATTGCTAGTGAATAGTGACTTTGCTTATGATGTCCAAGTGCTATTGCTAGTGAATAGTGACTTTGCTTATGAGGTGCTGGTGCTATTGCTAGTGAATAGTGACTTTGCTTATAAGGTGCTAGTGCTATTGCTAGTGAATAGTGACTTTGCTTATGAGGTGCTGGTGCTATTGCTAGTGAATAGTGACTTTGCTTATGAGGTGCTAGTGCTATTGCTAGTGAATAGTGACTTTGCTTATAAGGTGCTGGTGCTATTGCTAGTGAATAGTGACTTTGCTTATGAGGTGCTAGTGCTATTGCTAGTGAATAGTGACTTTGCTTATGATGTCCAAGTGCTATTGCTAGTGAATAGTGACTTTGCTTATGAAGTGCTAGTGCTATTGCTAGTGAATAGTGACTTTGCTTATGATGTCCAAGTGCTATTGCTAGTGAATAGTGACTTTGCTTATGAGGTGCTGGTGCTATTGCTAGTGAATAGTGACTTTGCTTATGATGTCCAAGTGCTATTGCTAGTGAATAGTGACTTTGCTTATGAGGTGCTAGTGCTATTGCTAGTGAATAGTGACTTTGCTTATAAGGTGCTGGTGCTATTGCTAGTGAATAGTGACTTTGCTTATGAGGTGCTGGTGCTATTGCTAGTGAATAGTGACTTTGCTTATGAGGTGCTGGTGCTATTGCTAGTGAATAGTGACTTTGCTTATGATGTCCAAGTGCTATTGCTAGTGAATAGTGACTTTGCTTATGAAGTGCTAGTGCTAGATACGCGACTGTAGTTATTATTAGAGTATTGGCTGCAACGAAATGATTAGAACGAGTTACTTACTTAGGAGAAAATTATAGTGGGGCCATAGAAGATGAAGAGGAGACCCAACTTAATCTTCTATGGCCCCACCATAACAATAGAGAAGTTAATTGTATTTATCAGATACGGTTCACAGATCATTGTTTGCTAAATAATACCTATAGGGTAAGTTACAAATTATCGGTCGGTTTCACATATTCGATCATATAAAAAAACACAATATAATAATTAAAATAATTATTACTATCTCGCTTTTTGTTAAATAATCGAAAATATGAAACCTACCGTTAATTCGCACCTCCCCCTACCAGGCACTGATTACCATGACACTAACTGCTGAAATACTGCCACCCTACTGCTCTAACTTTCCCTTACTGTCATCAAGTCACCCTATTGTGTTTTACCCTAGCAATTTGTCCCAGAGGTGGAGTAGAGACCTGCACTGTACGGGTCCGTAGGGTGTCTTTATTTATCACATACACTGTACTGTTCCGTAGGGTGTCTTTATTATCATCCCGACTGAAGGGAGTTAGCTATTGCTGGGGCAGTGGAGAGTTACGACAAATTATACTTATTGTAGCTGATTTGTTCTACACAAGTTTTATCAGTTAAAACTATTTGTTCATTGAACATGTTTCAGAATAAATCAATAATCTATCAATATCTAAAATTGTTAATGTATGGAAATAGATCGTGTTGACTTATAGCTAGATATTAATTATATAAAAAAATAGTTGAGATTCTAAAACAATGAAAATAGAATTATATAATTACCATTTTTTTTAATTGTTTTTCAATTGTCAAACTGTTCAATTAAGTTTAAAATCTATAATTACATGAAGTGATGAATGATAAAATATTAATGAAAAATAAATACATGTATTGAATTGCATGACTTTTAATTTGTATTACACTAATTTATTGGAATTTCATTAACCTACATAAATGGTAAAAAAAAATGAAAAGTGAGCTAGAAAGAAATACAGATAGCACACCAATGATACTTAAAGTTACGGTAGCATAATTAATGAAATAATGGGAGCATAATTAATGAAATAATGGGAGCATAATTAATGAAATAATGGGAGCATAATTAATGAAATAATGGGAGCATAATTAATGAAATAATGGGAGCATAATTAATTAAATAATGTGATACATTTTGTCCATCTAAATGAAGGTTATTAAAAGAAAAGAAAAAATTGAATTTATTTTAAAAAAGCGCCATCTAGTGATCTAGAAGTCTTTGTCGCCATTTTGTTTTATATCCGTATACGTTACACAAAGAACATTTATACATATATAGGTGTGTGTAATATTCTTAATTATAATTATAGATATCTTTTGTTACTTTATATTGTGTATAAATTTCTAAAATTCGATAATTTTTGCTCATTTAGGAAGTTAAACAGACTTCCTGTAGCTAATAGTTAATGAAATGATTGATGTTCGGTAAACTTATATTAACTAATTAATGTTTTATCTATAATAAAGGTTGCAATATTCCATTTGAAAATTAGACACTAACTTTTATAGTAAAAATGAATGTTAATGTATAGTAATATATACCAATTACGTTACGAATTATCGGTCAGTTCACATCTTCGGCCATAAGAAAAAAATATACCAATAATATTAGTTATTTAATTTTAATTTGTTTCCATGATACCTGCATGTATCATGGATACAAATTAGAATAAAATAATTATTATTATATCGTTTTATCTTATATGACCGAAGATGTGAACTGACCGATAATTCGTAACTTACCCTATGTACAGACGTTACTTCTCGTTACTAGCTGCCTGACGTAACGCATTGGTGACAATTAATTTTCACATCAGTGTGACACCAGTGACACACATGCTGATGGAAACTAATGGACTGGGTATATGTAATTTATAGGCATGCATATATGCTATACAGGTATTTAATGTTTAATAATGAATGTGAAAATACATTTAAATGAATTAATTAACTTGAATGAGATGAAGAGAGTTTAATTAAAATAATGAATTGAAAATCCTATATAATAAAAAATATAAAATATTTTTTAAAATAAAATACATTCATTTAAAAAACAAAATAAATTTATTTAAAAATAAATAAAATGTATAATTAAAAACATAAAATAATTTAATTTAAAAAGTTTATGAAAATGAATAGAAATAAAATTTAACAGAATGCAATAAAAGAGGTTGCCTTTAGAAAGAGGAAACAGATAAAAGATCTGAAGACAAATAAAAGCTAATAAAAAGTATTATAATAATATATAAAGGATGTTAATAAGTATTTGGCGTCGGCAGAGGTTTTTCCGGTGTGACCCCGACTGGAGGGTCAAAGGTCAAATAATAATAAACCTGTTCTTTGGGGTAGGATGCCAGGATTTAACCCTCCGCATCCTAGGTGTGATAACCCAGGCAGAAACATATGGTGGGGGCGTAGAAGATAAGGAGGGACAAATACTTAATCTACGATAGCCCCACCATAATTTTTCCACTGGGAAGAAGTAAAATGCGTACATATAAATTTTTAAAAGGAAATTTGGAATTATTTTCAGCTGAAACCTTAAAGTTCACAGGGAAATATTCTGTAACTGCAAAACCGTTTATAACTTTGGTAAAAGTTGATCTTTTTCATGGAAATTAGATAAAAATTAGGAGAAGAAGGATTTAGTTATGGATTAGAAATATAATATTTTAATATAATAATAAATGATAATAAAATAGGCAATTAAAACATTACTATTCAAACCAACCAGTATAGCTCATTTTAAATTAGCAGTAGATAGCATACGATATATTGTATTAAAAAAAGTTATACCATATATGATCAAAGATATATATCGTTATACCATATATTCTTGTATGACCGAAGATGTGTAACCGTCCGATAACTCGCAACTTACCCTTTGTTATTTCCTACGTTACAAGTTCTATAAATAGACATAGTAGTGACAAAAGAGGTGTTATGTGACGTCATCAACTATTATATTTAAGTTTCACTAAACACAAACTTATCAGTTAAAGTATATATAGTTATTGTGGGTATAGAAGATTTAAAATTATAGTGCAAAAAGACTCAGAGGGAAATTATGGTGGGGCCATAGAAGATGCACACTATATATCGTAGCGTATTGTGGGTGTAGCGTGTGTATATATTTAGCGTAAAGACGATACTGTTGGCATGTCACCAATATACGCTAAGTGACATACATAGCGTTATACTGATGTGTTGTATAATGCTAATGTATGATTACGCGTTATTTTACTTAAATTAACGCGTTCATGTGTTTGATTATACAATTTTCTAATCTGATCGAAAATGTGGAATTGTCCGATAACTCGTAAATTACCCTATCTACGATAATTTAAACAGAATTACATAAGAAAAATAAAATAAGAAAAGATAGATAGTTAAAGTAGCTCATACTTTTTTAATAGTAAAATACTGCTCATCTTGTCTAAATAAATTACATGGATATATTATTATTATTTGAAGAAAAATTGAATTTATTGATTACAAATAAAATTATAAATAAAAATTTCAATCAGGAGTACCTATGTACAAAAAAAATCATTTCTCCCCTTTTAATTACTACAAAGTTGACTATCTGCTTATACAAGCATGTGACAAACTTCGTAGGTATTTTCTCTTAAAGAATACAAATAGCACACTAATGATAGTTATAGTTACAGCAATTGAAAATAATACATATAGCACACTAATGATAGTTATAGTTACAGCAATTGAAAATAATACATATAGCACACTAATGATAGTTATAGTTACAGCAATGGAAAAGAATACAAATAGCACACTAATGATAGTTATAGTTACAGCAATTGAAAATAATACATATAGCACACTAATGATAGTTATAGTTACAGCAATTGAAAAGAATACAAATAGCACACTAATGATAGTTATAGTTACAGCAATGGAAAAGAATACAAATAGCACACTAATGATAGTTATAGTTACAGCAATGGAAAAGAATACAAATAGCACACTAATGATAGTTATAGTTACAGCAATGGAAAAGAATACAAATAGCACACTAATGATAGTTATAGTTACAGCAATTGAAAATAATACATATAGCACACTAATGATAGTTATAGTTACAGCAATTGAAAAGAATACAAATAGCACACTAATGATAGTTATAGTTACAGCAATGGAAAAGAATACAAATAGCACACTAATGATAGTTATAGTTACAGCAATGGAAAAGAATACAAATAGCACACTAATGATAGTTATAGTTACAGCAATTGAAAATAATACATATAGCACACTAATGATAGTTATAGTTACAGCAATGGAAATAAATACAAATAGCACACTTATGGCCGTAAGTATAATAAAATTTTAGTTCCGTTTTTACGGTAAACATTGATAGAATTTTATGGCTAAACATCAGACATTGTCGCTGACACCGACGAATAACAAATAATTTCCTATTGGTGCTATCAGCTGCTTGCCAAGCGTATTGTTAGGTTAGTGTGACGGACAGACAGACAGAAGCTTTTCTTATTATAATATTGATAATATATATGTCTATTTCAACAATTTCTTGTTTCTCGTTTTCTATTTTTTCACAGATTTCACTTCTATTTCCCAGGCAAGAAGGATTTATTACTAGGATATTCCTTTAATATCCCAGGAATAAATCCTTCTTGCCTAGGTTACTGTTACAAATTTGAAACTAAAATTTAGAAAAGAGTTAGTAAGAATTAGATTCTAATATTTTGCATGATATGAAAAATAGTCACGAGGATAACTTTTCCATGAGAAACATCATTTTGAAGTATTGTGCCTTACGCCATTCCTCCACCAAACGGGTCAGATAATCTCCCCCAAACGGGTCAGATAATCTCCACCAAACGGGTCAGATAATCTCCACCGAACGGGACAGATAATCTCCACCAAACGGGTCAGATAATCTCCACCGAACGGGACAGATAATCTCCACCAAACGGGTCAGATAATCTCCACCAAACGGGTCAGATAATCTCCACCGAACGGGACAGATAATCTCCACCAAACGGGTCAGATAATCTCCACCGAACGGGACAGATAATCTCCACCAAACGGGTCAGATAATCTCCACCAAACGGGTCAGATAATCTCCACCGAACGGGACAGATAATCTCCACCAAACGGGACAGATAATCTCCACCGAACGGGACAGATAATCTCCACCGAACGGGTCAGATAATCTCCACCAAACGGGACAGATAATCTCCACCAAACGGGTCAGATAATCTCCACCAAACGGGTCAGATAATCTCCACCAAACGGGTTAGATAATCTCCACCAAACGGGTCAGATAATCTCCCCCAAACGGGACAGATAATATCCACCGAACGGGACAGATAATCTCCACCGAACGGGTCAGATAATCTTTTTATAATAGACCGAAAGAAGACGATGGGTGATTATAAATTTCTGCCTGGGTTCATTAGAGTTATTTCAGAGTGTGCTTTATCTTCTGTGCGTGATATTAACATACAAAAAGGACTTAACGCTATAACTACCATGCAGTCAATTTGACTGCTTTTTACTCTTCTAACATTTGAATCTCATAAATTATTATTGGAAGAAACTTGAATTTTTTAATATAAAGGTATTGGTATCATGGATACCAATTGAAACAAAAATTGAATGAAAAGTCTCGTTATATTAACTATACAAATTTCAAGTATCTACCAATAACAATTTATTAGATACAAATTCTTGCATAGCAAAACACAGTAAAATTGAGTGTTTTGTAGTTATTGAAATAAAGGCATATGAAATATAGTTGGTATATATTAATGGTTATAAAACACTATAACTATAGTTACAGTACTATTACCTACCTATACCTATAGAATGAAGTGACGGAGCCAATTAGCAATAATGCGGGTAGAATATATAGGTAAAGTATATAGGTAGAACAAATAGGTAGAATTATATATTGCTAGAATATATAGTTATAGTATATATAGGTTTAATAAATAGGTATATATATATTGGTAGAATATACAGGGTGATTCACAAAAAAGTGTACCAAACTTTGAACTAAATAAAAATTGTATTTGTAAATAGAGGTAAATAGAATACTAATTGTTATCAACCTGAAAATACAATATTCATATTAATTCAAAGTTGGGTACACTTTTTTGTGGGTCACCCTGTATAGTCTTTCATTTCATATCCGACAAAATTCGACAGCTTGCATAAAAAAAACTTTTTCAAGAATAACGAAACGTCAAAAATGTTTCGTTATTGAGATATGGATACCTAGTTTCTAGGGTATTGTTTCACATACATGGGGAATTTTGAATAAAGCAAACATTGTTTCACGAAAACAGATATTACCAAGTACTTACTTTTCTAACAGATGGTTATTAGTGGAAAATAAACACAATAGATAATTATTAACTACGCTAAAATGTGTGAAGTTATGTGTTGATATGCATTTATTTTTGAACATTTTATAACATTATAATAGCTACTAAGGTATGTTATGATTATTTTCCACTAATAACCATCTGTTAGAAAAATAAGGACTCGTGATTATCTAGGTAGGAGTCCTTTAAAACCTCATTGCTTACTATCAACTCACTGCACTACAGTGACTCACTGCACTACAGTGACTCACTGCACTACAGTGACTCACTGAACTACAGTGACTCTCTATATCGACTCACTAATAACATACTGCACGGCATGCTAATAAATTACATAGCACATACCACACAAAATAACACAAACTGCTATACAAGCTCATAAATACTAACAATAAAAACTATTTCAATACACTATCATTTATCAGCTTTGTTGGTAAATTGAATAGAAGCCTTTAAATTAGCAATATAAGAAGCCATAAAGGACATAGCAACAGTTATTGAGGAACGGACACTTTTAATGAATGAACTAAATTGCTAATGGTTGCCGTGGAAACGACCTAGAGTGTGTGCGTGTGTTTGTGTGTGTAAAGGTCATTCTGATAAGAGATAAGAGTGTACTGTAAGAGATAAGAGTGTACTGTGAGAGATAAGAGTGTACTGTAAGAGATAAGAGTGTACTGTGAGAGATAAGAGTGTACTGTGAGAGATAAGAGTGTACTGTGAGAGATAAGAGTGTACTGTGAGAGATGAGAGTGTACTGTGAGAGAAAAGAGTGTACTGTAAGAGATAAGAGTGTACTGTAAGAGATAAGAGTGTACTGTAAGAGATAAGAGTGTGCTGTGAGAGATAAGAGTGTACTGTGAGAGATAAGAGTGTACTGTGAGAGATAAGAGTGTACTGTGAGAGATAAGAGTGTACTGTGAGAGATAAGAGTGTACTGTGAGAGATAAGAGTGTACTGTAAGAGATAAGAGTGTACTGTGAGAGATAAGAGTGTACTGTACGAGATAAGAGTGTGCTGTGAGAGATAAGAGTGTACTGTAAGAGATAAGAGTGTACTGTGAGAGATAAGAGTGTACTGTAAGAGATAAGAGTGTACTGTGAGAGATAAGAGTGTACTGTAAGAGATAAGAGTGTACTGTGAGAGATAAGAGTGTACTGTAAGAGATAAGAGTGTACTGTGAGAGATAAGAGTGTACTGTAAGAGATAAGAGTGTACTGTGAGAGATAAGAGTGTACTGTAAGAGATAAGAGTGTACTGTGAGAGATAAGAGTGTACTGTAAGAGATAAGAGTGTACTGTGAGAGATAAGAGTGTACTGTAAGAGATAAGAGTGTACTGTGAGAGATAAGAGTGTACTGTAAGAGATAAGAGTGTACTGTGAGAGATAAGAGTGTACTGTAAGAGATAAGAGTGTGCTGTGAGAGATAAGAGTGTACTGTGAGAGATAAGAGTGTACTGTAAGAGATAAGAGTGTACTGTGAGAGATAAGAGTGTCCTGTGAGAGATAAGAGTGTACAGTAAGAGATAAGAGTGTACTGTAAGAGATAAGAGTGCACTGTGAGAGATAAGAGTGTACTGTGAGAGATAAGAGTGTACTGTGAGAGATAAGAGTGTACTGTAAGAGATAAGAGTGTACTGTGAGAGATAAGAGTGTCCTGTGAGAGATAAGAGTGTACAGTAAGAGATAAGAGTGTACTGTAAGAGATAAGAGTGCACTGTGAGAGATAAGAGTGTACTGTGAGAGATAAGAGTGTACTGTGAGAGATAAGAGTGTACTGTAAGAGATAAGAGTGTACTGTAAGAGATAAGAGTGTACTGTAAGAGATAAGAGTGAACTGTAAGAGATAAGAGTGTACTGTAAGAGATAAGAGTGTACTGTAAGAGATAAGAGTGTACTGTAAGAGATAAAAGTGTCCTGTGAGAGATAAGAGTGTAATGTAAGAGATAAGAGTGTACTGTGAGAGATAAGAGTGTACTGTAAGAGATAAGAGTGCACTGTGAGAGATAAGAGTATCCTGTAAGAGATAAGAGTATCCTGTAAGAGATAAGAGTATCCTGTAAGAGATAAGAGTATCCTGTAAGAGATAAGAGTATCCTGTAAGAGATAAGAGTATCCTGTAAGAGATAAGAGTATCCTGTAAGAGATAAGAGTATCCTGTAAGAGATAAGAGTGTACTTTAAGAGATAATAGTGTTATTATATGTCTAGAGGATATCATTTCAATTAATCAATTACAATATTATAATTATTTTTCCAATCACAAAAATATAGTTAAAATTTATTAGTAGATTTATATTACATATAATTTTTTAAATTTAATGATACTAGGTAATTTAGGGCCAGGCCTACGATCGTTTTTTTTCAAGTCGTTTGCACATTGCACAGCGCTTTTGACTCTGAGGAAATTACTGTTAAACCCATTTAATATGTATTCATGGGTGCTAGGACAATTCGTCACTGGACAATTCGTCCCGGGCAATTCGTCGCCGATTGAAAATAAAAGAGATATAATTTATAATATAATTATAACATTTTGAAAACTACAAATAAAATCAGTAAATATAAAATTACTTTTTTAAATGTAATATAATTTTTACTGATCTGGTCATAATCGCAAATATAAAAAATAATTAAGTTTAAACAAAAAGATGATATTTCAAATGCTCATGTAGACAGTGTAGAAAAAGCAAATGATTTACTAACATTGTTATATCATCGCAAAGAAAATATAAAAAAATCATGTATACAATCACTGAAACAAGACTAAACTTTAACACAATGTTAACAATTATTTTTGTTGACAGTACTAACAATTACAATCTTTTTGAAATTGTTTGTAATGTTAATTTTAAAACAAAAAAAAGTAACAAATTGCAAGCTCTAGGCAACAATATTTCAGATTTGAGATATGAATATTAACGAAATTTAGTCAAAAATTTATATGGCCTTCAAAAAAGATATTTTATTATTTGCCTCGTAATTGCTGATCACATTTAAGATATGTTTATTGTAATCCCTGTATTTTCTTTTTTAAATGGATTTTAGCACTTTAGAGAATGTTGTTGAAATTTATCAATAACTTGATTTTCTTCTCTATTTAAATTTAAAGCATCAACGAAAACTCAAAATTTTGGATGAATTTTACTTAGCGAACCATTCAATGACGAGTAGAATGAAAGTACTATCCTTTTCAATAAAAATATTATTATAATATCAATATAATTAGCTATAATGAAAATATAATAATAATAAAAATGAATATGTATTATTTTAATTTGTAATAATCAATATATTATCATTATGAGTTAAAAGTGCATTATACCAACCACTTATTTGGTTGAAAAAAATTAGCTCTCTTTAAATGAATGCACTTCCACCACAATTATAATTATATTATAAATTATAACTCTTTTGATTTCAATCGGCGACGAATTGTCCGGGGATGAATTATTATCCGGTGATGAATTAACCGGACACCGTATCCATGATATGCGACGCTCGTGTGACAGGGCCCTTAAGAAAAACAATATAGTAATTATTAATAATCATTATTTAACTTTAATTTTAATTGGTAACTATGATACCGGCAGGAATCATGGATACCAATTAAAATATAAATTAAGTAATAATTATTTATTTTCTTAATTTTCTTAAAATGTGGAACCAACCGTTAATTCTGTTGAAGGTAGCGTATAGTAAGTAAGAAGGCGCCTTCCTTGCATTTGGTCATGGCCTTCAATTCTACCTTCGTGAATAATAACAATAAAATAACAAATTAAATCCCAATGAACATTTAAATGTTTGCGGAAGTTATTTTCGTGAGGGAGAAGAAAATTACATATTTTTCATAGACACTAATTAGACAGATGTTAGTATTAATTTAATTAATGTAATTACACTATAGGTATCTTCTGCCAATTATATAGCGCGGTACCATAACTTGATATCTATTTATTAAACTACTGTTTTATTATTGTTATTAATAATTTGATTCGCCATTTACTAATAAATACAATTGTATATCCTAAACCTGCGTTCATTGTTGAAACAGTTTCTGATAAAAAAATGTTACATAAAAATAAAAAATTAAAATAAAAAAATTCCCTTAAAAAATAAAGAGCATATTAAATATTTATATATCTTTATTAACACAATTGCATGAAGGTACCGTTACTTAATTGGCAGATAGTACATTGTCCTTGACTTGCCATCCGTGTTGAGTTACATGTTCAGTTGTTCACGATATAACTGCTATTCATTCACTAAATAACTAATAGTGGGTTAGTTAATTGCCTTCAAGTATTAGAGCAATAAAGCGTCACAATGATATTAATAACAATACTATGATTAGTGTGCTAACTGACAGTTAATATATGTTAGAACTGATTTCACAGTTCATCAGTTGGTAAATTCTAATCCTCTATTAAACAGGGTGGCCGGTATATTCCACCTTGATTAGTTCAACCCCGGTATATTCCATCCTGGTATAGTCCACTCCGGTAAGTTCCACTCCGATATATTCCACCCCAGTATATTCCACCCTGGTAAGTCTAACCGGGTATATTCATTCCCGGTATACTCCACTCCAATTTACGGGCTATGTTTGGTTAGTCATTAATCATTTACTATTATTTTATATAATGCTAAGTAACTTGCATTTTACCCTTTGTTTGACCTATCACAAGATGATAATTTTCACTGCAAATAGGATAGAACAGCAGAAACATAGCTCTCTATCCTGAAGCTGTCTGTGGTGAATGGAAGAGTAGAGAGGTGGTATCCCTTGGGCCCCGAACTGTTGTAATTTGGATTATGAATTGTCTCTTTTCATTTTTACCTGTTCATCAATATTTTAACTTTACTTGCAGTTTTAGAGGATAGCGCTAGGGTTATGCTCTTCAACTACGAGGTCTTAGATTTTGTGTCAGGTAGGCTTGTAGGCTTTATTTACTATCACCTCTTCATTTTCCTCTTCCATCCGTGAGTGCAGCCACAATTTCTTGAGTCCCATTTCGTCACATTCCTTGATAAGTGACTGCATTCACGGAGTAGCTTTTCTACATCCATGAGCATTGTCATAGATGGTGGTATTTGAAACATGTAACTAGTTATGTTATAGACATATAACTAGTTATGTTACACAGACATATAACTAGTTATGTTACACAGACATATAACTAGTTATGTTACACTGACATATAACTAGTTATGTTACAGACATATAACTAGTTATGTTACAGACATATAACTAGTTATGTTACAGACATATAACTAGTTATGTTACAGACATATAACTAGTTATGTTACACAGACATATAACTAGTTATGTTACACAAACATATAACTAGTTATGTTACACAGATATATAACTAGTTATGTTACACAAATATATAACTAGTTATGTTATAGACATATAACTAGTTATGTTACACAGATATATAACTAGTTATGTTACACAGATATATAACTAGTTATGTTATAGACATATAACTAGTTATGTTACACAGATATATAACTAGTTATGTTACACAGACATATAACTAGTTATGTTATAGACATGTAACTAGTTATGTTACACAGACATATAACTAGTTATGTTACACAGACATATAACTAGTTATGTTATAGAAATATAACTAGTTATGTTACACAGACATATAATTAGTTATGTTACACAGACATATAACTAGTTATGTTACACAGACATATAACTAGTTATGTTACACAGACATATAATTAGTTATGTTACACAGACATATAACTAGTTATGTTACACAGACATATAACTAGTTATGTTACACAGACATATAACTAGTTATGTTACACAAACATATAACTAGTTATGTTACACAGATATATAACTAGTTATGTTACACAGATATATAACTAGTTATGTTATAGACATATAACTAGTTATGTTACACAGATATATAACTAGTTATGTTACACAGACATATAACTAGTTATGTTATAGACATATAACTAGTTATGTTACACAGACATATAATTAGTTATGTTACACAGACATATAACTAGTTATGTTACACAGACATATAACTAGTTATGTTACACAGACATATAACTAGTTATGTTACACAGACATATAACTAGTTATGTTACACAGACATATAACTAGTTATGTTTTACAATGATACCAACACAAGCATGATGCAAATCAAAACAAAAGATGGTGCATTATATTAACCTGTAGTGTTGGTTATATTTACATACATAAATTATGGACACTATATGGACATAAACCAAAGGATTTACGTACACTAAATTGAAAATATTTATATATGAAATTTCATTTTTTTCAATTCATCTTAGCAATACCTTTTTATTTAACAATACCATATAAAAGCAGTTTCTCAGTAACATTATAAGTTTATAACAACTAATTTAACTAAAGCAACGGAAACCCTTTAAAATGATATCACATAATAATAGTGACATTATTATACGATAAGATATATTCGTATAATTTACATCATTATAGAAACACTTATACTAGGGTAAGTTACGAATTATCGTACTGTTCCATATCTTCGGTCATATAGAAAAGGAATAAAATAACACTTTAATTCGTTATTTCATGGATAGCAATCAAATTAAAAGTTAAATCATTTAATTTTATATGATCGAAGTTTTGGAACAGTTCTATAATTCGTAACTTACACCAGAGTTCAAAGTTCAAGCTTCCTATCCAGGCTAAATTAATTACATGCTTATTCTACACTAACTCTGACTTCAAAATGAGCACAAAAGCGCAGTTAAGATCCCAAAAAGGAACGGCAACGAACGGGGAAATTGTGCCCTTAAAGGAATGGCTATGACCTATAACCTGGCTATACATTATCGTGATTTACTAGAGGAATAGATAGCACATTAACTAGAACGGATAGCATGGGAAGAACTAGCTAGTTAATAGAGAATGCAATGCCCTGAAATGGAATAAAAAGTTCAGATATTTACTATATGGTTTGTAAATGATGAATAGATATGATAGCCAATTCATTTTAAAGATGTATATACCGTTATTAATTACAACAGTTAAATGGTAGGCCTAGGGCTGCCAATATACTTCACAATGTAGACTGTTAGTATCTATAGTGTACTTGCCCGTTAAGAATAACGTGTTAACAGTACCACTATATTTGTGTAATTTAACTATCCTCACTTCTGGTCCCTCAGATTTAACTAAAGTTATTAATTGAATAATGACGATAATATTATAGCAAAGCTACAATATATAATTTGCAATACAGAACCATATCTCTGCAAACGCATCCATGATGCAGAAACATATCTCTACACACGCATCCATGATACAAAAATATATCTCTGCACGCGTATACATGATACAGAACCATATATCTGTACACGTATACATGATACAGCACAATATAAAAGTAAACGTATCCATGATACAGAACCATATATCTGTACACGTATACATGATACATCACCAATTAATGCAAACGTATCCATGGTACAAAACCATATCTCCTCACACGTATCCATGATACAGAACCACGTAACAATTTACAGCAGTATTTGTAACACATTATAATGTCATGTAAGTAGTACATCACCACTAGGTCCTCAGTTCCAGATTTAGGACTCAGCTTGGAACCAATCTGTACGACATTCCAGTTCAGACCATTCCATGGAACGCATTCCCAGTAATCGATATAGCACAGACAAAGTAAATACAAAACATTGCGACAGGTTTCAGGAGGATTTAAAGTATAAACTTGCAAATACTTTGAAAGTACACAAAACTTACACCAAGTATAGATTTCAATTTATCTATCCAAGAAATGGAAGACAGTTTTTTATTCCGTACATTTTTCCATTTCGTTCATTTTTTATATTTCGCGCAAACACTATTAGAAAACACTTAGATAAATTCGTCTAAAAAACAATATTATAATATTATTTTCAAATACCATTTAATAATCAGATCATAAACAATTAAAACATAATAAGGATAATTCTTATATTAAATTTCTCAATAGCTATCTAAATAAACATAATACACTCCATTATTTTGAAGATGCAACTCTGTTCTAAATATATTGCCACGTCCTACAGTACAATAAACAAGAGAAATAGCCTATTAAAACCATTGATTTATTCAAATTAGATGTAGCAAAGGGAGGGGGGATTAAATGTAGCAATGGAAGGGGGGGGGGGGTAATTGTTACACCATGCGTGAATAAGTGGGGTGGGGGTATATATTCTGCTTGCCTTTGTATCGGATATAATATATATATTTTAACAAAGAATAATATATATGAATTTATATGTGCTTTAGATGAGAATAGTAACGCTTCATTTTCATTATTTCGCAATATACATTTAGCATATTATTTAAATATATCGCAGAAAAACTATTATCTATTATAGTATGTCATTCGATCTTTCTTTTTATTTAGTATAGATAATAAATACATTCATTTCATCCCTAATAACCTGACAGTAACCACGTGGTGTCTAGTTAGAGGTAATGTCATCAATTCCGTCCTTTATTAGGTTATAGGGGGACAAAGTGGGACACTAGGGCAAAGTGGGACACCAGGGCAGAGTGGGACACCAGAGCAAAGTGAGACACAAAGACAAAGTGGGACACCAGAGCAAAGTGGGACACCAGGACAAAGTGGGACACCAGAGCAAAGTGAGATACCAGGGCAAAGTGGGACACCAGAGCAAAGTGGGACACCAGGACAAAGTGGGACACTAGGACAAAGTGGGACACCAGAGCAAAGTGGGACACCAGGACAAAGTGGGACACTAGGACAAAGTGGGACACCAGGACAAAGTGGAACACTAGGACAAAGTGGGACACCAGAACAAAGTGGGACACCAGAACAAAGAGGGACACCAGGACAAAGTGGGACACCAGGACAAAGTGGGACACCAGAACAAAGTGGGACACCAGGACAAAGTGGGACACTAGGACAAAGTGGGACACCAGGACAAAGTGGGACACCAGAACAAAGTGGGACACCAGAACAAAGTGGGACACCAGGACAAAGTGGGACACCAAGACAAAGTGGGACACCAGAACAAAGTGGGACACCAGGACAAAGTGGGACACTAGGACAAAGTGGGACACCAGAACAAAGTGGGACACCAGAACAAAGTGGGACACCAGGACAAAGTGGGACACCAGGACAAAGTGGGACACCAGGACAAAGTGGGACACCAGAACAAAGTGGGACACCAGGACAAAGTGGGACACCAGGACAAAGTGGGACACCAGGACAAAGTGGGACACCAGGACAAAGTGGGACACCAGAACAAAGTGGGACACCAGAACAAAGTGGGACACCAGAACAAAGTGGGACACCAGGACAAAGTGGGACACCAGAACAAAGTGGGACACCAGGACAAAGTGGGACACCAGGACAAAGTGGGACACTATGACAAAGTGGGACATCCTTACTATTTCAAATAACATACAACTTCAATTCAGATAAATCAGTCATACCACCGCATAATAAATAGTAAACACTTTCCCTTTTTTAACAAAGTAGGAATAGAACGGTCAACAACACCAAGAATAAAGATATCACATCTATAGAGTTAAAAAACTATAATAAGAAAACGAACACATGGTCTAGAATTCAAATTCAGAATTATTCTGATTTATCTTTTAAAATATAATATGTTCTGTAATTGGCCCTTTACCCTGTAACACATGTACTGAAATTTATTCGAACCTATAAACTATAATTATATATATATATGCTTTTTCCTTGCTACAGAAATATGTATTTGAATTGTAGGATTTAATCCACAATATGTATACAATAATTTAAATTTAAATCCACAATATTCCACTTATCTAAATTACAAACATAGTCAAGTACATTTTTTTTAAAAAAATCCAGCGAAAAATAAGATATTATTAACATCTAATTTTTTTAGTTCAATATTATTGATTCAATATTATTATTAATCTTATTAAATATTAATTAAACTCTACATGCTCTTCATTAAGGTTCCATAAAAGTTAGTGTTTAACAAGTAAATATTGCCGTGAAAATAATAAGCTCCGTAACGCACGGAGCAAACAAATAAAACGCGTCGAGATTTCACCCTACGGGGGTGGAGGGGGTGGGGGCCAGCGTGGAGAGGTGAGGGAGAGGGGGGGGGGTGAGCCTGAGGGATGCTGATATATCGATTTTTGAGTGGGGAACAAGTGAGTGAGTGAGGCTTGAGTTATTAATGCACTCACTCACTCACATCTTCACTCATGGGATGTAGCTACTCCATAGAAAAAATGTGATGGGGAAGATTTAGAATAAAGGAACCTGTTCGCAAGATTCTTAGCAGTTGATTAAAAGCAAGAAGATTAAAAAAAATATTGAATGAATAAAAATGGAAGATGATGTTGGATTTAATATATTCCGTTGATTAAAAGCTAGAAAATTAATTTGAAAAGAATGAAGGAAAAAAAAGAAATTTTCTTAAAGTATATTTTGAATATAATATAATAAATGGCGAAAAATAGCAGTTAAATGTATATAAAAAATAGCGACTGTTGAGTGATAGGTTGAAGTTGTTGAACCTTCACTGTAGATGGTTCTAGTTTAACAGGTTCTTCTGCTGGACCACCTAAGTACCTACAGCCCTAGAAAAGGTTCCATTACTTAAATTCATTTAAATGATTTAATTTGAATTATTCAAATGGTATTATAAAAGAGGCCAATTGAAGAAAAATAATTATGATAAAACAAATAAATAATACTTTTAACGCGTTATTATGTATTACGGACTTTATAAGTTATCTTCGTATTTAAAATTTCATAACTTAAGAATTTATTATGGTTATTAAAACTAGTATATATCTCTACGAATATCATGGTGGGCCATAGAAGTAGACCATAACTATACCTCTTAATCTTCTATGGCCCCACCATAAACTTCTCTCTTAATCTTCTACGGCCCCACCATAACTTTCTCTCTTAATCTTCTACGGCCCCACCATAACATCTTCTCTTAATCTTCTACGGCCCCACCATAATTTTCTCTCTTAATCTTCTATGGCCCCACCATAACTTTCTCTCTTAATCTTCAATGGCCCCACCATAACTTTCTCTCTTAATCTTCTATGGCCCCACCAGAATATTCCCCATTTAATCTCCCATGGCCCCACCAGAACATTCCTCACTTAATCTCCTATGGCCCCACCATAACTTTCTCTCCTAATATGATACTCCATAGAACTCATTTGTTACTACATTATGTCATCTAACTTAAAAACTGCCTCTGAAACTTAAGCAAAGTAATAAAAAGTATTTCGAAGAAGGACTATTTATTCTAGCAATAAGTTACTGAATATAATAGCGTATATAATGTAACATATAAGTTAGTGAATATAATAGCGTACATAATGTAACATATAAGTTAGTTAATATAATAGCGTATATAATGTAACATATAAGTTACTGAATATAATAGCGTATATAATGTAACATATAAGTTAGTGAATATAATAGCGTACATAATGTAACATATAAGTTAGTTAATATAATAGCGTACATAATGTAACATATAAGTTAGTTAATATAATAGCGTATATAATGTAACATATAAGTTAGTGAATATAATAGCGTATATAATGTAACATATAAGTTAGTGAATATAATAGCGTATATAATGTAACATATAAGTTAGTGAATATAATAGCGTATATAATGTAACATATAAGTTAGTTAATATAATAGCGTACATAATGTAACATATAAGTTAGTTAATATAATAGCGTATATAATGTAACATATAAGTTAGTGAATATAATAGCGTATATAATGTAACATATAAGTTAGTGAATATAATAGCGTATATAATGTAACATATAAGTTAGTGAATATAATAGCGTATATAATGTAACATATAAGTTAGTTAATATAATAGCGTATATAATGTAACATATAAGTTAGTGAATATAATAGCGTACATAATGTAACATATAAGTTAGTGAATATAATAGCGTATATAATGTAACATATAAGTTAGTGAATATAATAGCGTATATAATGTAACATATAAGTTAGTGAATATAATAGCGTATATAATGTAACATATAAGTTAGTGAATATAATAGCGTATATAATGTAACATATAAGTTAGTTAATATAATAGCGTATATAATGTAACATATAAGTTAGTGAATATAATAGCGTATATAATGTAACATATAAGTTAGTGAATATAATAGCGTATATAATGTAACATATAAGTTAGTGAATATAATAGCGTATATAATGTAACATATAAGTTAGTTAATATAATAGCGTATATAATGTAACATATAAGTTAGTTAATATAATAGCGTATATAATGTAACATATAAGTTAGTGAATATAATAGCGTACATAATGTAACATATAAGTTAGTTAATATAATAGCGTATATAATGTAACATATAAGTTAGTGAATATAATAGCGTATATAATGTAACATATAAGTTAGTGAATATAATAGCGTATATAATGTAACATATAAGTTAGTTAATATAATAGCGTATATAATGTAACATATAAGTTAGTGAATATAATAGCGTATATAATGTAACATATAAGTTAGTGAATATAATAGCGTATATAATGTAACATATAAGTTAGTGAATATAATAGCGTATATAATGTAACATATAAGTTAGTTAATATAATAGCGTATATAATGTAACATATAAGTTAGTGAATATAATAGCGTATATAATGTAACATATAAGTTAGTTAATATAATAGCGTATATAATGTAACATATAAGTTAGTGAATATAATAGATATAAGTTAGTTAATGTAATAGCGTATATAATGTAACATATAAGTTAGTTAATATAATAGCGTATATAATGTAACATATAATAAGATAGTTAAAATGATACTGCATATAATATATACTATAACAAGTTAGTATATAAAAGATATAGCAAGGTAGTGAATGTGTACTATGTAGAATTTAGTACATAAAAATTTAGTGAAAATAATAGTACGTATAACATACAGCAAGGGTAGTGAAATAATAGTACGTATAACATACAGCAAGGTAGTGAAATAATAGTACGTATAACATACAGCAAGGTAGTGAAATAATAGTACGTATAACATACAGCAAGGGTAGCGAAATAATAGTACGTATAACATACAGCAAGGTAGTGAAATCATAGTACGTATAATCATACAGCAAGGTAGTGAAATAATAGTACGTATAACATACAGCAAGGTAGCGAAATAAATAGTAGTATAACATACAGCAAGGTAGTGAAATAATAGTACGTATAACATACAGCAAGGTAGTGAAATAATAGTACGTATAACATACAGCAAGGTAGTGAAATAATAGTACGTATAACATACAGCAAGGTAGTGAAATAATAGTACGTATAACATACAGCAAGGTAGTGAATATAATAGTATGTATAACATACAGCAAGGTAGTGAAATAATAGTATGTATAACATACAGCAAGGTAGTGAAATAATAGTACGTATACAATACAGCAAAGTAGTGATAGTACGTCTAACATACAGCAAGGTAGTGAAATAATAGTATGTATATTGCACAATATAATATACACCATAAAATAATGGTGTATATACTATATAGCTAATGAAGTTATTGGCCGAGTGCATTGTTATGGCAGAGATGGAGCTATTGCTATAGGAGAGATGGAGTGGGAGAGACACGTGCGGAGAGATGGAGAGAAGAAAGTGAGAAGAGAGTGTGGGAGAGGAGAGAGAAGAAAGGAGAGGGAAAAGGGGAATCAAGGAGGGAGAGAGAAGAAAAGGAGAGGAAAGGGCAGGAAATTGTAGAGAGAGTAGAAAGAGTAATAGACGAGAATGGATGATGCCAGTACCGATAGTTACGTCACTACGGATAGTTACGTCACTACCGATAGTTACGTCACTACCGATAGTTACGTCACTACCGATAGTTACGTCACTACCGATAGTTACTTCACTACCGATAGTTACTTCACTACCGATAGTTACGTCACTACCGATAGTTAGTGTACCACAATGAAATATTTTTCCCCAATACAGGGCAAGGCTAGCAAAGCATGCTATGAGATGACTGGCACTCACTAAAGAGCGGATAGAGGAAATTTAGACATCAGCGTAAGAGGGGGAAAGAGAGAGAAGAGCAGGAATTTAATTTATTAGGGGTATAACGTCTGCTTCGGCCATATCGTTCATCATGTCGCTGACGTAAAAATGTAATTAAGTACAAGGGACTGGAAGAAGCAGTCAGAGAGGAAAGTGGCTCCATGAACAAAGTCATCTACCACCGTCGGTGACAATGCTCATGGAAGCAGAAAAGCTACTCCGTGAATGCTGTTACTTACCAAGGAATGTGCCAAAAAGGGACATAATTATGACCTATGGGTCTACCTAACACAAAATCTAAGACCGCGTAGTTGAAGAGCATAACCCTAGCGCTATCCTCTAAAACTGGCAAGTAGCGTTTAAAAATAATGATAAACATGGTAAAAATGAAAAAAAAACAATCCATAATCCAAATTACAACAGTTTGGGACCCAAGGGACGCCACCCCCCTTCTCTTCCATTCACCAAAAGATAGCTTCAGGATAGAGCCCCTGGGGTGGGAGAGTGAAAGAAAGAAGAGAGAAAATAAATAATAGAATAATAGACGAAGAAGATAGGAACAGGTTATAAAGAAGTGTAGTTGAATATTACGATAAAAGAGACAATGTTAACATATTTTACTCTGAAATATTGAGTGTGTAATTTCTATTATTTATTAATCTTATTTTTAACATTGGAAATATTTAAATAACAAATTAAATAAATTCATCCGTAGTGTGATGGTTAGTGTGTTTAAAGATAAATAACAAATAAATATATAAATAAATATATAAATTAGAACTTGTAACTTGATGAAATAGATTACAAGTTTTAAATAAAATAAAAGTTGAATAATAATTACTAATTAGCATATTTTTTTACTACATTTCCGAAATTGTGGAACCGTCCGATAATTAGAAGCTTTAACCATTGTTCATACTTACTTTTCATTTCAACAATGTTCAAACGATAGACAGGTATATTGTTGACTGACATTGCTATTGTTAGACAGATATCTTTCAACTGTCCATCCTCATTAAAATCTCATCATTATCCTTCTTCGATCCTTCTGTTGAACACTTTTACACCAAGAAAAAAAAAATAAGGAAGGTAAGATGGATAGAACAAATATTAACAAAAAGTAGGTAAGAAATAAAGGCATTTAAAAAAAATATAATATATGGAAATAACTCTAGGTTCAATATACCAAATATTGATTATAATAATTACAAATATAGACTTAAACTTTATCTAAATTAACAAGAAATTAACAACTGCAGTTTTACATAAGAGTTTGACATAATTCTGACATAGATACATTGTTTAGTTTAAGTATTTCAAAACAAGAAAAGTACACCATTCAAAAGCAGCTGTTATACCTAAATAAGAATTATTACTTACTTGAATTACTTATACGCATTGATAGAGATTTATTACGCAGTGGAAATTATTTACTTACATCAATTACTAATACTTTATCATCTAAATAAATAACGAAAACCGACACTCTGGTTTAGAATTTTCACAATTACATTATATGAATTACATACATATATGAATGATTATATCATAATTATATGAATTACATACGTATATGAATGATTATATCATATTTATATGAATTACATACATATATGATTGATTATATCATATTTATATGAATTACATACATATATGATTGATTATATCATATTTATATGAATTACATACGTATATGATTGATTATATCATATTTATTATGAATTACATACGTATATGATTGATTATACCATATTTATATGAATTACATACGTATATGATTGATTATATCATATTTATATGAATTACATACGTATATGATTGATTATATCTATTTATATGAATTACATACGTATGATTGATTATATCATATTTATATGAATAACATACGTATATGATTGATTATATCATATTTATATGAATTAAATACGTATATGATTGATTATATCATATTTTTATGAATTACATACGTATATGATTGATTATATCATATTTATATGAATTACATACGTAGATGATTGATTATATCATATTTATATGAATTACATACGTATATGATTGATTATATCATATTTATATGAATTACATACGTATATGATTGATTATATCCTATTCATATGAATTACATACGTATATGATTGATTATATCATATTTATATGAATTACATACGTAAGATTGATTATATCATATTTATATGAATTACATACGTATATGATTGATTATATCATATTTATATGAATTAAATAAGTATATGATTGATTATATCATATTTATATGAATTACATACGTATATGATTGAATCTATCATATTTATATGAATTACATATGTAATTGATTGATTATACCATATTTATATAGAATTACATATGTAATTGCTTGATTATACCATATTTATATGAATTACATACGTATATGATTGATTATATCATATTTATATGAATTACATACGTATATGATTGATTAATCATATTTATATGAATTACATATGTAATTGATTGATTATACCTATTTATATGAAATACATACGTATATGATTGATTATATCATATTCATATGACTTACACACGTATATGAATATTATATCTTATTGATATTTCACAATTATATGACCACCAACCTTGACTTATTTATAAATTACAAACAGTGATTCATTAATTATATTAGATTAAATTTTCAAGACAGGAGGGTCGCTAGAAATGGAAACAAGGGACTTAAAAGAAGAAG
>CANNZV010004260.1:0-44435 GCA_947561585.1 Caprella mutica
GAAGGTAGTGAAGTATTTATAGAAAGACTGTTACAAAGTTGATCGATTCATTACTGATACATATCTACTAATAAGGTATAGTTTGGTACATCATAATAATCTTTAAGGAACTAAATATATGGTTTAGCGCTTTCAGGGCAGAAATTAAAAGATATCATTCTAGTGGCTCAGAATGTAAATAATGTGCCTATCCACGTATTTTGAACCAGAATGCAGTGAAGTATTTATAGAAAGACTGTTACAAAAGTGATCGATTCATTACTGATACATATCTACTAATAAGTTATAGTTTAGTACATTAATAATAATCTTTAAGAAACTAAATATATGGTTTAGCACTTTTAGGGCAGAAATTAAAAGATATCATTCTAGTGGCTCAGAATTTGAATGTTGTGCTATTCACGTATTTTGAACCAGAAGGTAGTGAAGTTTTTATAGAAAGACTGTTACAAAGTTTATCGATTCATTACTGATAAATATCTACTAATAATGCATAATTGGTCACATTAATAATAATATTTAAGGAACTAAAGATATGGTTTAGCACTTTTAGGGCAGAAATTAAAAGATACCATTCTAGTGGCTCAGAATTTAAATGTTGTGCCTATCCACGTATTTTGAACCAGAAAGTAGTGAAGTATTTATAGAAAGACTGTTACAAAGTTGATAGATTCATTACTGATAAATATCTACTAATAATGTATAATTGGGCACATTAATAATAATCTTTAAGGAACTAAATATATGGTTTAGCACTTTTAGAGCAGAAATTAAAAGATATCATTCTAGTGGCTCAGAATTTAAATGTTGTGCCTATCCACGTATTTTGAACCAGAAGGTAGTGAAGTATTTATAGAAAGACTGTTACAAAGTTGATCGATTCATTACTGATAAATATATACTAATATGGTATAGTTTGGTACATTAATAATAATCTTTAAGGAACTAAATATATGGTTTAGCACTTTTAGGGCAGAAATTAAAAGATATCATTCTAGTGGCTCAGAATTTGAATGTTGTGCCTATTCACGTATTTTGAACCAGAAGGTAGTGAAGTTTTTATAGAAAGACTGTTACAAAGTTTATCGATTCATTACTGATAAATATCTAGTAATAATGTATAGTTTGGTACTTTAATAATAATCTTTAAGGAACTATAGATATGGTTTAGCACTTTTAGGGCAGAAATTAAAAAAATATCATTCTAGTGGCTCAGAATTTAAATGTTGTGCCTATCCACGTATTTTGAACCAGAAGGTAGTGAAGTATTTATAGAAATACTGTACAAAGTTGATAGATTTATTACTGATAAATAGCTACTAATAATGTATAATTGGGCACATTAATAATAATCTTTAAGGAACTATAGATATGGTTTAGCACTTTTAGGGCAGAAATTAGAAAGATACCATTCTAGTGGCTCTGAATTTAAATGTTGTGCCTATCCACGTATTTTGAACCAGAAGGTAGTGAAGTATTTATAGAAAGACTGTTACAAAGTTGATAGATTCATTACTGATAAATATCTACTAATAATGTATAATTGGGCACATTAATAATAATCTTTAAGGAACTATAGATATGGTTTAGCACTTTTAGGGCAGAAATTAGAAGATACCATTCTAGTGGCTCAGAATTTAAATGTTGTGCCTATCCACGTATTTTGAACTTGAAGGTTGTGAAGTATTTATAGAAAGACTGTTACAAAGTTAATCGATTCATTACTGATAAATATATACTAATATGGTATAGTTTGGTACATTAATAATAATCTTTAAGGAACTAAATATATGGTTTAGCACTTTCAGGGCAGAAATTAAAAGATATCAATCTAGTGGCTCAGAATTTAAATGTTGTGCCTATCCACGTATTTTGAACCAGAAGGTTGTGAAGTATTTATAGAAAGACTGTTACAAAGTTAATCGATTCATTACTGATAAATATATACTAATATGGTATAGTTTGGTACATTAATAATATTCTTAAGGAACTAAATATATGGTTTAACACTTTTAGGGCAGAAATTAAAAGATATCATTCTAGTGGCTCAGAATTTGAATGTTGTGCCTATTCACGTATTTTGAACCAGAAGGTAGTGAAGTTTTTATAGAAAGACTGTTACAAAGTTTATCGATTCATTACTGATAAATATCTACTAATAATGCGTAATTGGTCACATTAATAATAATCTTTAAGGAACTAAAGATATGGTTTAGCACTTTTAGGACAGAAATTAAAAGATACCATTCTAGTGGCTCAGAATTTAAATGTTGTGCCTATCCACGTATTTTGAACCAGAAGGTAGTGAAGTATTTATAGAAAGACTGTTACAAAGTTGATAGATTCATTACTGATAAATATCTACTAATAATGTATAATTGGGCACATTAATAATAATCTTTAAGGAACTATAGATATGGTTTAGCACTTTTAGGGCAGAAATTAAAAGATACCATTCTAGTGGCTCAGAATTTAAATTTTGTGCCTATCCACGTATTTTGAACCAGAAGGTAGTGAAGTATTTATAGAAATACTGTTACAAGGTTGATAGATTCATTACTGTTAAATAGCTACTAATAATGTATAATTGGGCACATTAATAATAATCTTAAGGATCCAAATATATGGACTAGCACTTTCAGGGCTCAAATTAAAAGATATCATTCTAGGGATCAGAATTGAAATGTTGTGCCTATCCACGTATTTTGAACAAGAAGGTAGTGAAGTATATATAGAAAGACTGTTACAAAGTTAATCGATTCATTACTGATAAATATATACCAATAAGGTATAGTTGGGCACATTAATAATAATCTTTAAGGATCTAAAGATATGGTTTAGCACTTTTAGAGCAGAAATTAAAAGATATCATTCTAGTGGCTCAGAATTTAAATGTTGTGCCTATCCACGTATTTTGAACCAGAAGGTAGTGAAGTATTTATAGAAAGACTGTTACAAAAGTTGATAGATTCATTACTGATAAATATCTACTAATAATGTATCATTGGCACATTATTAATTATCTTTAAGGAACTATAGATATGGTTTAGCACTTTATAGGGCAGAAATTAAAAGATACCATTCTAGTGGCTCAGAATTTAAATGTTGTGCCTATCCACGTATTTTGAACCAGAAGGTAGTGAAGTATTTATAGAAATACTGTTACAAAGGTTGATAGATTCATTACCGTTAAATAGCTACTAATAATGTATAATTGGGCACATTAATAATAATCTTTAAGGATCCAAATATATGCACTAGCACTTTCAGGGCTCAAATTAAAAGATATCATTCCAGGGATCAGAATTGAAATGTTGTGCCTATCCACGTATTTTGAACCAGAAGGTAGTGAAGTAATTTATAGAAAGACTGTTACAAAGCTGATAGATTCATTACTGATAAATATCTACTAATAATGTATCATTGGGCACATTATTAATTATCTTTAAGGAACTATAGATATGGTTTAGCACTTTTAGGGCAGAAATTAAAAGATACCATTCTAGTGGCTCAGAATTTAAATGTTGTGCCTATCCACGTATTTTGAACCAGAAGGTAGTGAAGTATTTATAGAAATACTGTTACAAGGTTGATAGATTCATTACCGTTAAATAGCTACTAATAATGTATAATTGGGCACATTAATAATAATCTTTAAGGATCCAAATATATGGACTAGCACTTTCAGGGCTCAAATTAAAAGATATCATTCCAGGGATCAGAATTGAAATGTTGTGCCTATCCTCGTATTTTGAACCAGAAGGTAGTGAAGTGTTTATAGAATGACTGTTACAAAGTTAATCGATTCATTACTGATAAATATATACTAATAAGGTATAGTTGGGTACATTAATAATCTTTAAGGATCTAAAGATATGGTTTAGCATTTTCAGGACACAAATTAAAAGATATCATTCTAGTGGCTCCGAATTGAAATGTTGTGCCTATCCACGCATTTTGAGCTACTAGGTAGTGAATTATTTATAGATAGACATTTTTCAAGTTTTCCGATTCATTACGGATAAATATATGCTAATATGGTCTAGTTGCACGCATAAATAATACTCTTTAAGGATCTAAAGATATGGTTTAGCACTTTTAGGGAAGAAAATATAACATTGCATTCTAGTGACTCAGAATAGAAATATTTCGCTAGTAGAGGAATTCTGAGCCACTAATGATTATTTTCTCGTTATCAATGATATTACACAATGTTTATTAATTCTTTCTCATTAGCACATCTTGAATTACAATGAATACGCGTGTTTTCACAAGGAAAACATAAAATTTAGCTTGATTAGAATATTTGTTGAAGTGGCTCAATTTGCTATTTCAATGGAGGTCTATGTTCGATACGAGCCACTGTTTTTTAATATCCATTAAACTGAAATTTTTTTTTATTTTTTTTTTGTGCTCTATTTATTTATAATCATAATACATATATTTCTTGTTGACAAAATGTCATTTAGTAGGTATTTTTGAAAAGTGGCTCAAAATCAAAATTTTCAATTTTGAGCCACTTCCTTATTTTCTGAAATACCATCATTTTATTATTTTTTTTATAATTATATCTCATTTATAATGCAATCTAAATAATATATTAAAATGTTAACTTTGTACAAAGTCTGTAAGACCTAAAATTGAAGTGGCTCAAAATCCGCATTTACTTAATCTTATCAATAACAGTAATACTCCTAAAACGTAGAATCTTCTTAAAACAGAGAATCATAAAACTGAGTAAACCATGAAATTTTAACGTCCACAACATTGAGCGCCATCTGTTGAGTGCCATTGCAATGAACTGAAACATGGAATAGAGGTTTTAGGAAAATATTCATGTGAAGATATTGAAATATCATCTGATGTATAAGGAATCGTCATTTGTATCAGCCCATTTTCTTTGTCACATATTTAATGTTATAATGTAAATGTGTTATTTTTATAACACTATAAATACCATAAAGTAATTTCTCAAGATAAACCACCTACTCATGGCTAAAATCGAATTTTTCTGAACAAGTATATTTATAAATTCGTTACTTTCATAGCAGTGAAATTCTCAAAGTGCTCAGTTTCACTGCATCGCAGCATTTCCCCAATTTATTCAATTGACTGAGATGAACACAAAAGAAATGTCCGTGAATGTCAGTGAGGCAGAAGATCTACAGGATCTTCAATGACTGGTCAGACTCTTCAGTTCTTAGCATCATACAACCTCGGAAAGTAACGATCATGCATGAAGAAATAGCCAGTTAATATACACATTATTGATGCACTACTGGTAACTGAGAATTGGAGTATTGTATCATATGATTTATCTGTCTACAGCAGTAGGTAGTTGATAATCGTATTTTATCATAAAATTGAAAAAAAAAACACGTGGTTTTTTGTCAAAAATCCACAATAAATTCTCGTTGATAATAACTCCTAAAATTATGTTATTTTACGATAGTAAAATATATCAGTAATTTTGACTTAACACAAAAAATAATTAGCATTAGATCATTTCATTAAATTCCAGAAAAATTATTAATTTTATGAAATAACTCTATTAGGTTTCAAACTCTTCAATTAAAAGAAATTAATTATTTTCTATTCTCATATTGTTAAGAACCCGAATTAATAACCTCAACTCGAATTAAGAACATCAACTTGAATTAAGAACATCAACTTGAATTAAAAACCTCAACCCGAATTAAAATCCTGAACCCAAATTATTAACATCAACCCAAATTATTAACATCAACTCGAACTAAGAACCTCACCCTGAATAAGAACTAAAATAAGTAAGTAAATGCATTCCCAACTCACTGCGTCAACTTGCGGTATGCTAAATCTAATATTCTAACGCTGAAGATGTATTCTTTAGTCTCTACAGATATACAAACCTATATATCTGTTGTATGTTCTATTTAAGGGTGGAATGAAAAGCGTTCTTACCAAGTAGGATAAAATTTTGTATGTAAATTATTTTTAAGTATTTTTATACCATATAAACATTATATCGTCTGGTATTTCCTATGAGGAAAATATCGATTTTATTATATAGTAAAACATCCTATTTTTTAGAATAATCGCTGGTATTTTAGCTGGAATGTTCGACAAAAGACAATAGATTTTAATGTTTAGAATTCAAGTTACAATTAGATAATCAGCGAATACTTTATTATCGTAGATTGTGGATGGATGATCTTTTTATCATCAATTATAATTACCGATCAAAAGTCTACGATTGGTGTCTGTAATTAATGAAAACGGATCTGAAAATATTTGTTATCTATTCATTTAAATGTTGGAAACTAGTTAGTATTAAAATAAAATTAATTATATAAAATAATTTTTTTTATTATAAGGAAGTAGTTGTTTTAAATCACAAGCAGGGACATTAACATAAAAATTATGCTTGTAATGATATTCAAAATTTATTTACAAAATTATTTTTAAAACTTAATAATGAATTATAAATTTACTCATCATAGTCTATTCATGCACAAAATATGTTACCATTATGGGGAAATATAAATAAAGCAATGTGAAATTGAACAAACAGAACAGAAGGCAAAACACCGTTAGATTTGTCCCGAATCAAACCGTTCACACAGTCAGGATGTACGGATTAATTATTCAGCAGCAGCTGCCCCCCCCCCCCAAAGCTATAACTCCTGTGTTGTTGACAGTTGTCACTCTTAATTATTCATAAAGATCTCCTTTTTTGTCTGCTCTTGTATTATCCTAACACTTGCTGATATAAACATTCATTTGGATAATTTAGTAATAAACAAATTTGTAGTGACTTGAGATCAAAACTGGAAATTTGTGAATGAATCATGATGCATTATTTTAATCCTTTGTCATTCGGCAAACCAACCCTACTTTTAGTGCATAAAAATATAATCACAAGAACGATAAAGGATTCTAATTTATTAAAGAAGGATGATCTTAGATGAAGTTATATCCAATGTTTGGTTAGAAAATTTGGCAGATAGTATACTATTGTCAATTTATACGATAATTATAAACACAAATGAGATTATGGAACGATATCATAATTTCGAACAGATTTAAAAAAATATTATCATGGTACAGTAACATAAAGGGTATTGGTAACTAGTAGACGAAACAAAAACATGATGTCACCAAGTCGTCACATTTCTTGTTTGTTACCAAGCGGTTCATAATACTTCGTATTTGCATTTAAATACAGAGATGTTTGAAATCATTTTATAATGGTTTCGTTTAAACGAAAATTGAAAATGGCGATGAAACCTCAAAGTTGAATAAATAGATATCATTCAGGTGTGTTTTTATTGTTCCCTTCTTTTATTTATCTATAAAAAATAGGGTCTTGAACATATGCTACCTATATAGCAGCCTGAACCAGTGCTAATTAACTGCTAAACTCTAGTTCCTATATGAATAACAATTGAGAAATAAAATAATGGAATACAATTTAACTAATGCCTAGTTAGTAAGAGATAAGAAAAAATTTTAATTTAGTAGTGAAAAACTAAATAATAAAATTTTTATTTGTGGATATACTTCTATTAGTGATACAATTATAGGCAAATAATTGAACCATAAGAATGAACTAGTTATTAACCACAAAGCATATTATTCACGTAGCAATCAATGCATTTTTAATAGTTTCCAGTCACGCCGTGGTCAAGTCAAAGATTATTATGAGAATCATATTATTATCAATTTTGGGCAAAATAGTACCAGATTCAATACTCTTTTCAGAGTATCGATACTCTTGTAGCAACTGAAAGAATGTTGTAACTGTCGATGATCATTAAAGTCAAGAATATCATGAATACCAATTGAAATAAAAGTCCAACTGTCAGCGTTAAGGTACGATTCCACCAAAACCGTGTTCTGCACAAAATGTTACGAATTTTTTGTACCAACTGTAACAAGTATAAGAAAGTATAAAATTGTGTTGAATAATGTCCTAACATAAGATAATATATTGTCTAATTTTCTGTCCATGATGTAAGCGAAACCATTAAAGTGATGCTTTTTTCCACCCCATATAAACAGGATGACTAACAAAAAAAAGAACCGAACTTTGAATTAATATAAATATTGAATTTTTAATTAAATAGTATTTTTCAATCAATGGTGAATGGTATAATAAATATAAGTAAAAATATCTAATTTTTAATTTAGGTTCAAGTCTAATTTATATGCATTTTTGAATAGAATACTTATATTAATTTAATTTTTGGTACTCTTTATTTTTTGTGGGTCACCCTGGGGTCTGTATATAGTATACTGTATATAGTTGTGTTTAAATCTATGGTGATGAAGCCACAATATATAGTGGCAGTTCGTAATATCGATACACATTATATACATATTTGCATCTGAAAATTATATTTTCCTTTTTATATGATAGCTATCATTACACTGAAAAAAAAGATGATTTAATTAAACGGCGGTTGCAATTTCATAAGATGGATACGCATTGAATAATAGTTTTTTTGTTCAAATGTCCGTTCAGCCATATTTACGCCCAAATCTATTTTCAGCCAATTGTCTTTCGATCATATGTCTTTCGGTCAAATGTCCATTCGGCCAAATTTCCGTTCGGCCGCCCATACAGGGTGAACCATAACCGACTCTTTACTTTTACTGTACCTACACCTGACTGTTCCTGATAGGACAATCAAAGAAATGAGGTGTGAATACAGAGAGAAGAGGTGTGATGTCATTACGAGGTGTTTATTCCCTACCCATCTGCCTTTTTCATTTACTATTGATGCCCTGGAGCTATGACTACCGCAAACAGGCTTTATGGGATGAATCTACCTCTCTTATTTGGCTAGGTGCTATCTATATAGAATATAACGCTATATCTATTATATCAACTCAGTGCAAGATGTATAGTGGAAAAAAAATGTATATGTGATGATTTTTTCAAAGTTTACCAATTTCACACTTTCAGAATTACTCTTCACTAATTATTAAAATGAACTTCGATATTTTTTTAAATAGGTCTGAATCTTGACAACAAAAATGAAAGATTTAAAATAATAGGAAATTAAAAAATTACGATTTTTGAAATTAACATACTGCAGTGACTGTTTTCTCTGCTAGTACATCATCACAGTGACTATTTTCTCTGATAGTACATCATCACAGTGACTCTTTTCTCTGATAGTACATCATCACAGTGACTATTTTCTCTGATAGTACATCATCACAGTGACTGTTTTCTCTGATAGTACATCATCACAGTGACTATTTTCTCTGATAGTACATCATCACAGTGACTCTTTTCTCTGATAGTACATCATCACAGTGACTGTTTTCTCTGATAGTACATCATCACAGTGACTATTTTCTCTGATAGTACATCATCACTGTAACTCTTTTCTCTGATAGTACATCATCACAGTGACTCTTTTCTCTGATAGTACATCATCGCAGTGACTCTTTTCTCTGATAGTACATCATCACAATGACTCTTTTCTCTGATAGTACATCATCACAGTGACTCTTTCCTCTGATAGTACATCATCACAGTGACTCTTTTCTCTGATAGTACATCATCACAATGACTCTTTTCTCTGATAGTACATCATCACAGTGACTCTTTTCTCTGATAGTACATCATCACAGTGACTCTTTCCTCTGATAGTACATCATCACAGTGACTCTTTCCTCTGATAGTACATCATCGCAGTGACTCTTTTCTCTGATAGTACATCATCACAGTGACTCTTTTCTCTGATAGTACATCATCACAGTGACTCTTTTCTCTGATAGTACATCATCACAGTGACTCTTTCCTCTGATAGTACATCATCACAGTGACTCTTTCCTCTGATAGTACATCATCGCAGTGACTCTTTTCTCTGATAGTACATCATCACAGTGACTCTTTTCTCTGATAGTACATCATCACAGTGACTCTTTTCTCTGATAGTACATCATCGCAGTGACTCTTTTCTCTGATAGTACATCATCACAGTGACTTTTTTCTCTGATAGTACATCATCGCAGTGACTCTTTTCTCTGATAGTACATCATCACAGTGACTCTTTTCTCTGATAGTACATCATCACAGTGACTCTTTTCTCTGATAGTACATCATCACAGTGACTCTTTTTTCTGATAGTACATCATCACAGTGACTCTTTTCTCTAATAGCAAAGTATTTTTTATATAATTGCCTCATCTTAATTTACACTGTACATAATTATAGCTGGTATATTTCTACCACTAACCTATATATACATCTTTGTGGGTGTTATATTGATATATGATGTCATCTTCATGTTAAATTGGTTGAACTCCTTATGTTGAAAATTTCTGAAAAAATATTCAACCCAAATCCATATTTGACATTGAATTTTGAACATAAAGATAAGAATGTGTTCACACTATGCAGGTATACCCTTGGGTTGGTCTTTTTCAGTTAATTTGATTTCGTAGTATCTTTTGAAGGTGCACGGGATAGGTTAAAAATATATTATCTCGTTTATAACGTGCAAATATTACATAATATATAGAATGATTATTAATATATCGAAACCTGTCGAAACAGGTAACTGAAAACGACAAACAAAATTACCAATGTGACTCCTAAAATATTTTCTATATCAGGAGAAATAAAAGCGAGACATGTCCCACACTTATTCGATCGTCATAAGCCTGAATCGTAATAAGAGCGGGTTATGCCTGCAATAACAAAATACAAGAAGTTCTTCCTTTTACTATTAATGAAAGTTTGTAATGAATACTAATTAAAGGGTAATGATGTTACTTTCTTCAGTGAGATAGGTTCAGTGAATGGCTGCTATTTAAATTTCTTATTATATTTTACGAGCTACTTAAAACAGTGGGTATATGCTATCGACCCCTGCAAACTTTCTAATTAAAGGGACCGACGAAAATTGAGACACTATTTTATCTGTCAATTATTAATTTTCATTGATATATATATTTTATATAGATCGTTCGAGAGAAACTTTAAGTATTCTAATCAAGAAAACGAAATAATATACAGTTTTATTACATCTATAAAGCAGTTTGGAATGATGTTATATTTCGTTGCCTGATATAAAATTAGATCAGGATTTTTTTTTAATTTAAGCTTTTCAATTATTTTATAATGAGTATATAAAAATAAATAGTTTGAAGATTAGAATGGCTAAGAAATTTCATAATTAAATTCATATACGATATTTTTCATTAAAAACATTTTCGTCTATAATTTCGGTGTTCCAAAATTAGTGTTACATATTAATTAAGCGCAAAACACATGAGAAAATTAAGTTTTGATTTCAAAATTAAATATCTCAATGATATAAGATAGATTAATCATCTCTTAATTAAGATATCACTATGGGTGACTATGAAATCTCGGATATATTTCTGTAACATTCAATTTCTTCACCAGAATCAGAGAAAGTGTTCTTTTGTTACCGAAAGTTCTGAACTTTCTTACAGAGTCCACTAAAGGCATTAAATATCTCTTTATGAGGAGCTTTACAGGTGCGCCTAGGAAGTAATGGCTAGACTGCCGCTTTACGCACGAATTAACGAATGTAAATGCTTCCTTCTCTTTATTTACCAAGCATGACTACGTATTCTTCCTTTAATTGATTAGTACAAGAATTCAAATAGTGCTTTGCTTTAATGAAATATATAACTTTTTTCAAATCTATCGTATAAAAAGATATGCTCATTTCAAAGAAAATCGAATGCTGTTTTTGCATGTGAACCAATTATACATTATAATTAATGATTATTATTAAGTATTGATATTAATTTTATAGGAGACACTACGTGCATTGATTAGGTTTACACCTTAAAGTAAAGTAGGTATATAGATAGGTATTATCCGGGAAAGAATAAACGAGGTCACTTTAAATTTTAGATGCAAAAACCGTGGAGTTTTCAGTCAAAATTTTGAGATTTGACACGTTGCATAGGATAAGGTCCGCCTTCTTGTAGTATTGAGAAAAAATACCAACTACTTACTATCAAGATACCAATTAGTGAATTATCTTTGAGTATAGAAGGTTGGTGAAATTAAATCTTACTGTTTTACAATTAGCTTTACATTTCTAATAAAATTAATTATAATTATTGATTTGCGTTTTCCAGTAATAATTAGAGTATTCTCACTATTTTGTTTTGGTCACTTAATATCAAATAAGAATGTCAAAATCAAATGAATTTTTCTTAATAATTATTCACCTGAACTATAGCAATAGGATAGTTTGGGACATTTTGGTAGGTATTATTGAAAAATCTATCTATATGTGGGTGTTCGAATGAAATCACACTAATATAACATAATATTCTCGAAACTTGAAATCATCCTCGTTTATAATTTAAGATAGGACATGCCATATACAAGAAAAAGTATATAATTAATGTTAAATAATTTTTATTATATACTTATTTCTATTATGATCGAAGAGTTGGAACCGCCCGATAATTTGTAACTTGTCCATGCAAGTAGGTTACATTCACCATCTATTAACGAGGAAGTTACAGAAAAGATTAGCTAATATATAACAGATTTTATCCAAGTATCCCTAACTCTGTAATCAAATATGATTTCTCAACTGTAATTAATTTAAAATCAAATGTTATAAGCAGCACAGTTTGCCATTAAAAAAATGAATGGTAATCAAATTGAGCTAGATCTAGCTATTTCAATTTATATTAATTTCAGTAACTAAAAACTTATCAGAAGTAGGGGGTATGACCTCTGCTTGGAATAAAAGGCAATATCGCTGACGTTAAATCGAAAGGAACTTAAAGGTCCCCTCCAACCAATAATTTTTATTGCATAAATCAACGAGGCTAATGTTTCTTATCATTTTAATGCAAACCCCATAAAATTTGATAGCATATTTTTAATTTTATATGCTTTTAAAGATTTTTATAATCCAAACTCTACAAAACCTACTCTACTTCCGACTTTCTAATTTTCAGTCTGAAGAAGAAGAATGTACACTTTTTGTTTTGATTGTCAACTAGGTATTTGGTTTATTAAATTTATTTATTATTCGTTTTAAGGTTTAAATTCGAATAAACTTATTATAGAAACGTTTATATACTTTTAGAAACAATTAATATCTTAAAAGAAGGCCAAAAATGCATTGTTTGTTTAAAAATCTAAATTTGAAATCAAAACAAAGAGTGTACAATCTTCTTTCTCAGCGTCAGGTTGGAGATTCGCTTGATTGTTGCTCACAGAGTACTGAAAAACTTTAAAAGCAATTAATAAAATATATACTGAACCGAATTGTATGCGGTTTGCGGAATAATGATCGTAGACCTTAGTTCTATAATATTATGTAATAAACTCATTTTTTTTCCCGGAGCCTGGAGAGGACCTTTAAGGAAGCAGTCAGAAAAGAAATGGCTCAGTGTGCCACCTACAACCTGTCGGTACAAATGCTCAGAGATGCAGAAAAGCTACTCCGTGAATATGCAGTCATTTACCAAGAAATGTGTAGGAAAAAGACACAAGCACCAGTATCTGCATTCACAGACAGAAGATGAAAATGAAAACGTTATGGAAAATTAATCCTACATACCAGAAAAATCTAAAACTTCTTAGTTGAAGAACATGACTCTAACGCTTATCTCTAAAACTGCAACTAGTGTTAAAAAAATGACAAACATGGTATATATAAAAAAAAGATAATCCATATTACAACAGCTCAGAGCCCAAAGACGCCATCTCTTTCCCTAAAGGGGCGTTTACACGGGCAGAGCTCTCGACACACACGTTTTGAGTGTGGCAACAAAAAGAGCGATCGCTCCGGGAGCGAATACATGTGTTACAGCTAAAAATATGTTTGTATTTTTGATGGGTATCTATTAGGATTGGTATATTAAATAATGTTTTTACCAATAGGGTAAAAGGATATATTCACGAGATAGTTGATAAGCCTGTAAAACAACAGTGATCGAAGATTTGGATATTAGAAAATTAATTCTGCAAAAAAGAGATATAACATTTACTAAGCAAAATATCATTACAATATGAATTTTATAACAAATAATAGAAATATATAATTCATTGATAATATAACAGAGTCTGAATACAGTGAAACTACTGAGATATGAAGTATTGGTTTTTTATAATTCTGAGCCACTTCATGCGTTCAAGAAGCGATTTGGGCACACACCAGTGGCACACCTGTGTGCCCGTGTAAACGCCGCTTAACACTCACCACAGACAATTCAGGATTGAGCCCCTGAGAGAAAATATTAATTTATCACCTTCAAAAATTTAATTATCGATGAAAGGTAAAAACTTATTTTCTAATGAATAATATATAAATTTAGAAACTGAAATTGCTTGACTGATTCAAAAGTATTATAAATCTAAACTGATACAAACAATATAAAACTAAATAAATATTTACTATTGATATTGTGCATAGCCTCGATCTGCCTTAAGCCTAGGCCACACATCCTGAACTTTGTTGGGGCGTTCCTTGAGCGGTGAAAAAAAATCATCACCGCTCGTTACCGTTCACAGAAGTTGGTCCCCCGTTAAAGCACTGCCATATACGCTCGGCCACCGCTTATGTTCCCTCACCGCTCCGAAGGGTTTGAATTTTTCAAAATGTTGCAAGAGTTAAGGATCGGTAGTTTTGCTTTCTACAAAGTTCACTACCTCTATAACACCGCCAAGCCAAAGTTTGGTACCGTTAAACGCAAGTTTGTGGAAGCTTTATTCCGCTAGACCATGGCATAAATCCTGAACGGTGCTTCGCCAGCTTTGCCCGGGCGGTGATTAAACGTTGCACAAGCTTTGGCAGAGCGTTGTTATTTTTTTACGAGTTTATGTGTCGAAATTATGTATCCAAATATAAAGTACGAGCGGTGCCATAGCGGTGCACTGCTGAAGCCGTCGTTGCTATAGAGTTTGATTAACAGTAGAAAGAAGCAGCGAGCGTTGGTTTGGCAGTATCTATAGAGCTATGCTACCACCATACGGTCAAACCAAAGTTCATCACAGCAATGAATCACTGTTTCATTTTCTGAGGCCGCTCAGCAAACTCGTGTCCGTGATTCAAACGCTTTCAACCACCATATCAAAGTTTATGCAACATTTAATCACCGCCCGGGCAATGCTGGCGAAGCAGCGGTGGTCCAGAATTTAAGATTAACGTATTTGCTTCTATAATGGTGCCAAAATTTGTCTGGGTTTTGTTTCAATGAAGAACTTCGCGGAGCGGAAAGCTACTGCTTCTTAACGCTCGAAATATTTTGTGCAGTTCAAAATTTTCGGATCGGTAGGTGTGAACATAAGCGGTGGTCGAGCCAACTTCTAGTGAGCGTTAAAAAAAATTTGTCCTCGCATCAGGAACGCTCTAGCAAATTTCCTCCGGTGTGTCAGGTCTTGAAATGATGAGCCTCAACTATCGATTTATATCAGAAATCTATCAGAATATCTGATAGATTTCATCCACTCAGCTCGATAATCAAAAGCAGTATACCACTATACCAAGTTTTAACCCCCACCGAGCCCACGCCCACATTCGTAGAACACCGCTCTATCAACGCTCGGGTTACCATGACTGGATTTTCCTTGTGAACGCGGTAACGAGCGTTGTCGAAATTTGGTTTATTTTCCCTCCGTTCAAAGAATGCTCCAACAAAGTTCTGGCAGTGTGATCTAGGCTTAAAATAACCTTATCTATACATCGAAGCAAGCCTTCCGTTAAATAAATCGGAAAATTAGCAATTACTCATGCTAAACCACATACTGAAAAGATTTTGTTCCATAGCTTCAGATATTTTCTATTTGATTAACATCAGCAGTTATTGTTGTTAATCAGCCCCTATCAAAAGTTTCACGAAGGTTTCGACAGCTGCTGCATGTTTTACAATGAGGAGTGCATTATTATGCACCCAAGTAATAAAATAAAAGATTAGCAGAAAAAAAACGAGAAAATGGGAAAGAAACAACTGTCGAGGTCCATGGTTCATCCGTAATTAGTTTGGGAGACTAAATATCATTACATTACCATCAAGATGACGTGCACCCGTACACTGCATACCTTCGCTGCCACATATAACCTTGACCATACAATAATTTGCCTTGAAGTAGAAATTAATTTTACCTTTTCCCGTTCACTCCCAAAATCTGATAACATAGTTCCTGGTTATTGACCAATAAATGGTGAATACCAAATTTCAGGGAATTGGTTAAATAATTTTTTAGTTATAAATGACCTTGACCTTTGACCCGATCTCTCCCAAAATCTAATCAAATGGTTCTTGGTTATTGACCGATCGTGTCACCGATTATCGAACAATTTGGTTGAATATACTATTTGAGATATAAATGACCTTGACATTTGACCTGATTGCTCTCGATATCTAATAAACTGATTCCTTGATAAGGACAAATTGTCCCTCCAAATATCAGACAATTTTGTTGAATACTTTTTGAGTTATAAATGACCTTGATCTGACCGTTCCCAAAAAATTATCAATTCTTTCCTGGATTTTGACCATTCGTCGAAACTAAATTTCAGGCAATTTGATTGAAATCTTTTTAAGTTATTCAGTTATAAATAGTGAGAGTGATTATAATAGTGAACTGAATTCATGGTACAGAAGGGACCGAGGTTATAGGGGGACTACAATTTGATCAAATTCAACAGAAATCTAGTTCATGGAAATGAAGGAAGCGGCAATTGTTATACATGTTAAGTTTTCAGAATTTTTTTTATCTATAACTTATCAAAATAGTTTCGTTTTAATTTCTCTTACTATACAAAATTGAAGACTCCATAAAAGCTATCTTGAAAAGAGAGGTGGAAGGAAGACCGAGATTGAACTGTAGATAGTACTAGATACGTTCTCTAGGTTCTAAACTCCAGCAATGAAATTAAAGTCATTATCAATAGCCTCTTCTCCTTCCTACAACGCTAATATATTAATATTGCCAACACTACTCCCGTTTAGGAAGAAGGTGCTATGGGGATGGATATACTGTTCAATGCAAGGTTTTAGATCTAGTTTACAAGTTTAACTATTACACAGTTCATGCAAATGAATGTGTTATTAAGCAATGAATATGTAAGCTAATTTTAGGAGTTTGTAGAAATCTCTTTGGCAATGCATGGGTAGCCTAGGTGGGGCTTTACTTATACCCATAGTATATATTCTACTATTTATCTTTTTTTTTCGTTAAAGCAATTATTAAAATATTTGAACAAAAGCCAAATTAACCAAATCAGCCCTTATATTAATCGGAGATATTATAGACATTGCATAATGAACTAACTATAGACATTAAAAATTGAACTAAGGTAAATACGCAACAGCTGATATGTGACACAGCAGCCGATAGCTAATTACAAAAGGATGTTCCATCATAGATATGAAGTTTGAACTTTTATAGTCGAAAATTGAACATCTTTTCCTACTAGCTATCAGCTACTCTGTCATATTGGCTATTGTGTATTTACCTTAGTTCTTGCCCATCAAAATTAATATTTCAAATTATTTATACTATCTTAGATACGACTTTAGCAAATAATAATTCAATGATGGTAGTTTTGATCTTACTAACTGATAGTATGGAACGGGTAGTTATTGCATCAATAATTTAATGCATGAAAAAATTCGATTGATATTATATCAAATAATGCCAAACAGTTTTTCGTGTTGTGCTACGCAATGTAGTTATTATTTCATTAGAATTTGATATGCGATGAAATCTGTGGGTAAACCACACTATCACAAAATTGTTAATAACTGTTCCTGTAGTTACTCACATGTGAAAAAATTACGAGAAATACACGACTAGTGTTATAGTTTAGCGCAATAGTTTTTATAAATATAGTTATTTCGTCGAAGGCCTGATAGTTCAAATAATCTTTATTCTAAATGTAATTTTTTTATTAATAAGATATAGTTTGATTCGCGCTATATTTCAATATTCAAACATAATTTACTAATGTAGTCATAAACTTTTTACTAATTGGCATCTTTTCCCAATACAGGCAGGCCTCGCTTTGAGTACAACTCACTTTAGTAAAAGTGGTACTTATTTCGAGTCATGATTCGAAATAACAACCGTTCGTAAATATAGAAAACGGAGACAATTTTCTGTGATTATTTCACAGTAACTAAAAAATATCAAAATTATAATCCAGATGAGGTTAATAGAAGTAATTGGTTTAGAAATTCAACATGTCCTACTTTAAGGTAAGTTCTGTGTTATCACACGGTTCCATATTTTCGAACACGTAAAAATCTTTATATAATAATCATTATTTAACTTTTATTTCAATTGGTATCCATGATACCAATTAGAATAGAAGTTAAATAATATTTATAATATTTTCTTTTCTGACGTGTCCGAAATTGTAGAACCAATCAACAACTTGGAACTTAGTATACCCTACTACCAAAAATATTTCATAGAGCATAAAATTGCTGTTTGTTAAATGTAGCACAATAATTATAGAAGTCTAAGTATCTATTAATTACTCACCTATACTGAGTGAGAGTTAAGCTATGGATGGATTTTAAAACATTTAATTCATGCACGACTGTAAACTTTTTCATCACAGTCACAAACAATGAAAGACCGTATATTATTAATAATATGCTTGCATACGTTTTACTCTAATAATAAATTTTATTTCTATAACTCATAGAAAATGAGGTCTAAATGAAGGAGTGACAATTATAAATTTCTAGTTAGGGTAAGAATCGCATGGGGTACGGTCAAGAGCCCCCCCGGTCAAGAGCCCCCCTGGTCACGAGCCCCCCCCCCCCCCGGTCATGAGCCCCCCTAGGTCATGAGCCCCCCCCCGGTAACGAGCCCCCCCGGTAACGAGCCCCCCCGGTAACGAGCCCCCCTCCATTTTTTAATCCTTATTTACCAAGTTAAACAAATGAAGAACTACTTAGATAGAAATAACTGAGAGTTGCTAATGTTGTTTATTGTATCCGCTAGATTGTTGTACTGCACACTTCATGATTGTTTAATGACCTGGCAGGGGGGTTCGGGGGGCGGCACGCCCCCCTATATACATATATTTTATGTCTAATCAGTAATGAACTACAAAAGTGTCAATAAGGATTAAATAATATAGGTAAATAAGGATTTAAAAACAGGGGGGCTCGTGACCGGGGGGGCTCATGACCGGGGGGGCTTATGACCGGGGGGGCTTATGACCTACACCCGAATCGCATTACCCACCAGATAACACACCTTCTCCTAATTTCCAATTTATTTGAAAACAAGTACTCTCACTACAATGATAGATGTACTCGAGTGTTACAATTGATTTGTACTTAGTTTATTTGCAAGCAGGAAGTTTCTAGCTATATTGGTTTTTGAACTAAACATCATTTTTTGAGATCATATATTTTTTTATGTATATCGATTTATCGACCAAGGTTCATTTATAAGTTCAATATTTCGACCAGGTATCGTTTACCGACCATAAAATCAATTAATCGACCAGGCTGTTATGTGAAATGTACGCACAAAAAGTGAATAATACTTGAATTAATATACACTAAAACATTCATTTTAACTACTCATAATGGTTACTATTTAGAAATGCAACGCATTAGGCAAAAATAGGCTGTTTTAAAATTGTAAATTAGACGTTTTTGAATGAAAAATATGATGAAAATAATTTTTCTACTTTCATAATTATTTTTTTAAATTTAGAAATTGAGGTTTCGTGGATTCCTTAAAATTGTATTGCACTATTGCTATTAATAAATTAATGACTTCAAAAGAATAAATGTGTATCAATTTCTAACCTTGCAAATTTGAGGAAGGTCTTATTTTAATCGGCACTTATTTATTTATCATCTTGTTATTCGCATAACTGAAAAAGTTTTCAACTAAATAGCCTGAAATTTAGTGAAATGATTGGTCAATGTCCAGTGACTTTCTGGTAAAAATTTTGGAGCGACCCGGTCAAAGGTCAAGGTCATTGTAATTTATAACTCAAAAAGTATTGAACCATATTGCATGAAACTTAGTGGGACGATTGGTCAATATCCATCAACCATTTTGTCAGATTTTGGCAGTGATCTGGTCAAAGGTCAAATATCAAGGTCAAGGTCATTTATAACTAAATAACTAAAAAAATATTCAACCATGTAATATGAAACTTGGTGGGACGATTGGTCATTATCCAGTTACTAGTTTGTTAGTTTTTGGGAGGGAACGGGTCCAAGCGGCGGCAAAGGTATGCGCTCTACCGAGTGCATTATACTAGTTTTAAATATATTGGCTCCATGAAATTTTGTTTCAGATTTTTATGACCTTCAAAGGTTCTCTCAAGGTTCCGGAAAAAATATGAGTTTATTGCATATTATAGAACTAAGGTCTAGTCGTCTAGGATTATTTATCTGCAAACCGCATAAAATTCAGTTCAGTATAAGACAATTTACATGCTTTTAGAGTTGTTAATTCTCTGTGTGCAACAATTGTACGAAACACTTTAAATAAAATGCTGTAGAAATAGATTGTACACTACATTCTTTCTTCTGATTTTCAATTTGAATTCTATTAAAAAAAATGGCATATTCAGTCCTAGTTTAAGCTGTAAGTTACTTCGCCCAGTTTATAAACCATTTTATAGTTTATCATATTTCATACCTTAATACACGAAGATTTGAATTGGGTTGAGTGTACCTTCCTAGTTGAAATTCAAAACATATGGTGTACATTCTTATACTTTGGAAGTTTGGATTGATATTCCGAAGCTGTCTGGTGAATGGAAGAGAAGAGAGGTGGCGTCACTAGGGCCCCGAAATGTTGTAATTTGGATTATGCATTGTCTTTTTCATTATTTTTACCTTATTTATAATTTTTTCAACGCTACTTGGAATTTTAGAGGATAGTGCTAGGGTTATGCTCTTCAACTACGAGGTCTTAGATTTTGTGTTAGGTAGACTCGTAGACTTCATTTACTATCAATTCTTCATTTTTCTCTTCTATCCGTGAATACAGCCACTGTTGCTTGTGTCCCTTTTCGTCACATTCCTTAATAAGTGACTTCATTCACGGAGTAGCTTTTGTGCATCTATGAGCACTGTCACCGTTGAAGTTAGATGACGTACTTAGCTCATGAAGCCACTTTCCTTTCTGACAGCTTCTTCCAGTCCCTTGTATTTAGTTTCCTTTTTATGTCAGCGATATGGCCTCCGGTTCCGAAGCAGAGGTTAAATTCCTACAGAAATTAAATTCAAAAGAAATATTGATATAGATTATAGAATATGATACAAATTCAAATAGAATTTGAGTGGAGGAACTGATGGAGAAGGGGTTAAGATGAAGTACATCAAATTTAGATATACTAAATGGTATCAACAAAATAATTCTAATGGCGAAAATGTAATACTTATAATTTCTATCTACCATGAAATTAACAAGATATGGTTGAAGTAAGGGTAAGGTATTTACTCTGAATTATCAATATGATAATGAAACTTGAGACATTCAGTTTTCTAGTTTCTATTATTCTGTGATATAACAAAAAACTACTAAACAAGTACGAATTGTAACATTATTTTTTTTAAAGGAGGCACAGTTAATAACAGTCAAACTTACAAAGTCATGAGAATTGAGGAAACTCATCAAATTATCACTGAAACTATTGTAAACCTAAGAGTACCGATTACTCGCTACTTATATATGGATTTAATTTTATATAATCAATAAGATATAATATACGTTCCAATTCCCTAAGTACAAGTCAGAAGAAAAATATTGTACACAATTTTCTTTGCCTTCTGGTCATATGGTGCAATTTTTCACATTTTCTAACAAGATGTAATACACATATTTATCATATTTTGAACGATTGAAAATTGATAAAATGGAAGATCTACACTATCGATCGATCGCGCTGTGCCATTTATGGATCCATCATTAGAACAACCATCGATCGATGATCAGATCGGCTGATTGCGCATAACAAAAATACTTGAGTGACGAGCACCGAACATATACAATTATACATGCGACTTTCTTTAAAATTCTAATCGAAAATAAAATAAAATAAAGCGTACAATATTTTTTATATAGCATCATATTAGTACTTCGTACTTTAATACAACAATATTAAAAACTTTTAAATAATATAAAAAGTATATATGTACAATATAAAATGTTATGCGATTATCAGAGTAATATTTTCAGCATTAAGAAACAAACTCACATTTCTCGGAGACTGGAGAGGAACTTTAAGTAGGATATGATTAGATTATGTTATTAGTTTCTATATTTATACTTTATCTTATGTATAAGAAAAAGTTTCAACACACTAATATCAATATAAATTCGTACCAACTTCCATATCAATAAAAACATCAACCTGTCAACTTGTGATGTTTTAGGAATTTTATAATTAATATCTAACAATGTGTGTTTTTATTAATTATTCTGATATTTCTTCTAACAAAACATTTTTAGTGTGTGTGATTTATTATTTGAATTTTGACATTATTATTATGATTAATCTATATGAATAATTATTGTAAATACACTTTTTTGTATTGGTCGACAGAGCGAATTAGCTTGGTCGACATTATGACTCTCGATCACAAATTTCCGACCAGTTGGTCGATGATTCGATTTGCATAGGTAGGGTAACGATTTACCGACCATTGAAAAAAAATATGTTACTAACGTTTTTTTCACCTAATAAAGAAACCAACTTCTGCTAACACTCATTGTTAACTAATATAAACAATCAGAATTGCGGTCGGCAAACGATAACGGAGTAAGATTGACTTCGACCAATTGACTCAATAAGCAGTCAATTAATGGGTTCATTTTTTTCACGTTTCATCAAATGATAAACATAATTCTATATTTTTAAAGTTCTGATGATGCGTTCACCTCGCTGAATGGATCAAAATGTTCGTAAATAACCAGCAAATAAGATTACAATTCATTTCATCATTAATTCTGAGTAAATAATTATAATTTTAAAGTTAAACACAATTTGATCGAAATATCGGTTGGTCGGCGATTCGATTCTTACTCTATACCTAGATCAGTAAAAGAATCAAAATGTATTCAGTTTTTGTGTTAAATAAATATGAATATCATTATTTTTAAATAATATACATTAGTAATTAGTGTGTAATTAATAATATAAAGCAGATACATATTTATTCATAAATTTAGCATGATTTGTCCTCAGGCATTACACATTTTGTGGGTAAAATTAAAATCATTCGTTAAACTCTGTGGGAATTTTTTGACTGAGGAAAGTAAGCGGTCAATTTTAAATGATTCCTACTACCTACCTATGTCCGGATTCTAGACTATACTCTATAGTCTTCTCATGAGTCTCTCTTCCCAGGAGGCTGTGATGTATCATTTTTTTAAATTGTTTTTTTTTAATGTAGAAATTTATAATGAATAAAGAAACTAAATATATTTTATTTTTCAAGTGACCAGGTATGAAGTACCTTAGATGTTGTGACAGGTGGTCAGCCACCTGTTACACTGGAGCTTTATGATGAGGGACTGAGGGTGAAGTACCTGAGCGAGTAAGAGTGCCGTTGTAACTGGCCCTACTCTGCCCTTTTTAATCTGAATCTGAATCTGAGTCATCGAAGTACTAGTTACTATGGTATTAATTTCTAGTCATTTCTATTTGAAAAGAGACTAGGTATTTGTAACCGCATTGGTGCTCACTCTGCTCAGGTGCTGTAATAAATTCTACTGAAGCTTAAAACAAATAGGACTCAGGTATTAGCTAAATGATTGATTGAACATGAAATAACATTGGATCTTGTTATATAACCTTGTTAAGATCACGCACCCCAGTATAAAGCTTGTTAAGATCGGGTCCTGCTAAACACCGCCCGGAACCGCCCGGGACCGCCCAGAGCTACCCAGGGAAAAATTTCTACCGCCCGAGCACATTATATCGTACAATTGGTTATGATTGACCTTCTTACGAATTTTGGAGATGAAAAAATAATTTGTTAATGAGTAAAATCGTTTAATAAGTGACATCATTATGTCTTACTTTTTCATCACCGCCCGGAGCCTTGCGGAACCGCCCGGAGCTACCCAGGGACAAAATTCTACCGCCCGAGCACATTATATTAGTTATCATTCTTTAGTACAACGCCCCATTAATATTAGTTCGACGCCCCATTGGTCCAAAACCCCATTGGTCCGACACCATATAAGTCCAACACTCCATTCCCCCTGCCAGATCATTAAAAATCACGAGGTGTGGAGTACATCAAACTAGCGGATACAAAACACTACAGTAAATGAAATCGGATGAGAAAAAGTAAGATATAATGATGTCACTTATAAAATGATTTTACTCATTAACGAATCATTTTTTCGTCTCCAAAATTCGTACGAAGGTCATTCAGATATAATGTGCTCGGGCGGTAGAATTTGTCCCCGGGCAGCTCCGGGCGGTCCCGGGCGGCTCCGGGCGGTGTTTAGCAGGACCGTTAAGATCATGCACTCCATGAAAAAGGTTACACCTAAGAATGCCTCTGTGCATGTTGTAACCTATCTGTGATACAACAATCATCTGGACACCCATTGTTGAACAATGGGTGTCCAGTCTGCAGAATATGGGAGGTATTTGGGAATTGGGATATATAATTTTTATTTAATTCCTATAGGTATTTACATTAATTTTGCTACGAATTAACACTTCTGAATTAATCCCTAACTAGGTATATTTAAAATTTCATTAATTTTGCTACAAACAGAATAAGAGATCTCTACGATTACCAGTCTGCCAGCCTAGCCAAGTAATAAACCATGTCCAAACTCGCCATTTTAATGGCGAGTTTGTGACAGTTACTATTTAGAGCCCTTCAAATGCAAATGGCCCAAGTAAAATAGTATGTCTCATAAACTCACCATTTGTCTCTCCAGCTCTCTCCAAAATTCAACAAATTCTCTCCAAAATAATCAAATTTTTATAAATTCTCTCCAAAATAACATTGTAGCATAGGAGAAAAATAGATAAAACTCGCCATTTCAGCCTAGTTTCAGAGAATGTTCATTGAGTCACCAATATATCTTTTTTTTTAAATAAGTCAACAAAAATTAGTAATGCAGTTGTCAAAAGTTACCTAATTCCAATTTCCAATTTTGATAGGCGACAGTCTTCAATTTACCTATATTTTTATACCAACCTAATTATCATTTATCACAAGTAAACATACCATAATATATAATTGAGAGCGTATCAGCCAATTAGTCTATTAGAGAGAGGCATATAACTGATACCAGCCAATCACAGAGAGCCTGAGACGAGATAGGTAGGCATACTTTCTTTCATAGTTGTTCATTTGTTTTTTTCCCAGTCTGCAGAATATGGAACATTTTTCCAAGACTCTCTGCGGGAGTTTTTGATTGAATTTTAGAAATTGGAAATCTCTGCGGGAGATCTTGAATTAATTCCTATGTTACCATTGGTCCATTAATTTAGCTGCGGGAGATTTTGAATTAATTCCTATGTTACCATTAATTTTGCTGCGGGAGATTCTGAATCTGCTGCTGAGAGTCAGAAAATAACTCTCTCTCAAAGTAAAATCTCTGCGGGAGAAGAGACACATTCTGCAGACTGGTTTTTTCCAATAATTAGTCACAGAGCATCAAATTAAAATGACAAGTAGTGACCACATCCAGAGATGGGCGAAAAGTACATCGAAAGTACTTAAGTACTAAGTACAAGTACTCGTAAATCAATGTACTTGAAGTAGTTGCCCAAGTACTCAAATAAAAAAGTACTTTCAAAGTACAAGTACCAAGTATTTTTTAAAGTACTTTCAAGTACCAAGTACATTTACTAAACAATTTGAAAACTAATAATTTATGCTGTTAACTTTGATAGTACATCTTCTCAGTGACTTTTTTCTCTGACAGTACATCATCACAGTGACTTTTTTCTCTGATAGTACATCATCACAGTGACTCTTTTCTCTGATAGTACATCATCACAGTGACCCTTTTCTCTGATAGTACATCATCGCAGTGACTCTTTTCTCTGATAGTTCATCTTCTCAGTGACTCTTTTCTCTGATAGTACATCATCGCAGTGACTCTTTTCTCTGATAGTACATCATCGCAGTGACTTTTCTCTGATAGTACATCTTCTCAGTGACTCTTCTCTGATAGTACATCATCACAGTGACTCTTTTCTCTGATAGTACATCATCACAGTGACTTTTTTCTCTGACAGTACATCATCACAGTGACTCTTTTCTCTGATAGTACATCATCACAGTGACTCTTTTCTCTGATAGTACATCATCATAGTGACTCTTTTCTCTGATAGTACATCTTCTCAGTGACTCTTTTCTCTGATAGTATATCATCATAGTGACTCTTTTCTCTGATAGTACATCATCACAGTGACTCTTTTCTCTGATAGTACATCATCACAGTGACTCTTTTCTCTGATAGTATATCATCACAGTGACTCTTTTCTCTGATAGTACATCATCACAGTGACTCTTTTCTCTGATAGTACATCATCGCAGTGACTCTTTTCTCTGATATTATATCATCACAGTGACTCTTTTCTCTGATAGTATATCATCTCAGTGACTTTTCTCTGATAGTACATCATCTCAGTGAGTTTTCTCTGATAGTACATCATCACAGTCACTCTTTTCTCTGATAGTACATCATCAAAGTGACTCTTTTTTTCCGATGGTACATCACCACAGTGACTCTTTTTTTCCGATGGTACATCACCACAGTGTCTCTTTTCTCTGATAGTACAACATCACTGTGACTCTTTTCTCTGATAGTACATAATCACCATGATGTTTTTTTCTGATAGTACATCACCACAGTGACTCTTTTCTCTGATAATATATCATCACAGTGACTCTTTTCTCTGATATTACATCATCACAGTGACTCTTTACTCTGATAGTACATCATCACAGTGAATCACTGTACACGTCCACACGCTTATAATTCGTCAATGTGTTTGATAAATATTGGTTGTGATATCTAGGTATCACAAAATAATTATATTCAATGTACTTAAATTGGTCAATATAACTCATAGTCTCTAAACATGATTGTATGTCAGAATATATAAATATTCACCGTCACATAAAAGTATACAATGTCTTAGTCTTAGTTTTCGATTCTACAGTTTGACAAAGATTTCAATTTTACTGCTTGACAAACAATTTTCCAACATGTTGGACCTCTTCAAACTCTAGTTTTTATCCAGTTGCTGTAAATACAGTTTTGATGAGAAAAAGAATCAATTTTGTAGAGATTTTAGAACTAATCTTTTAAAATCTCTTGACTGAAAGGAAAAAATGTACTTTGCAAAGTACTTTTTACTTGGAAAGTAACAAGTATTTGTAAAAAGTACTTCTAAGTAATTATTCAAAGTACTTTTTAGAAAGTACTTCAAGTAGTACTTGAAGTACTTACTTGTTACTTAGTACTTTTACTTGGTACTTGGGAAGTACTTTCCCGCCCATCTCTGACCACATCATTCATAACAAAGGATTGCAATCTTTCACAGAAAACTGATATACAATTATACATCGCGGAGCGCGCCATATCAAAACATAATGGCGGCTTCGTTTACATTTCAACCAAGATGCGCGGTTCCGCTGTTTATGATTATGAGTCACCAATTTTAATTTTAAATCTAATTAAAGTGCTCATTAGTCGTCTATATATGTGAAAGTTACTTATTTTCACAAATTTTAAGTCTACAATTAATCGGTGACTTGGTACATACTCTTAAACAAGGTCTGCCAGACTGAAAAGTACAGAAAGATTTTCTGATTAATCCTGCGCCCGAGTCCTATTTAACTCCTATGTTCCCATGTTATTTGCTGCGCCCTAATCACAATTTCTGTTAAAAATCCTGCGTTTGTGGAGACTTTCTTTTCAGACTGGCCAGTCTGTATTTGGTGCTAAAATTCCACTGACTTTTTGAAAAGCTGAAAATACCCACCATAAGGCATAAATTTCCAGTACTTAATTTGGTTGATCCACCCCAGTCTGTATTTTGTGGTAAATTCCACCCCAGTCTGTATTTCGTGGTAAATTCCACCGACATGTCAGTGGAATTTTTTCCTTTTGAAAATAATATTCTGACAAAGTCGGTGGATTTTCAGCTATTTATTCCTATGTTACCATTAATTTTTGGTGGATAAATTGAGAAAATGTTGGTGGATCAGCCAAATAACTGGAAATTTATGGTGGATTTTTTCAGCTTTTCGAGAAAGTCAGTGGGATTTTTTGCGTCAAATACAGACTGGATTCCACGGTTTCCACCGACATGTCGGTGGTATTTTATCTCTTTGAAAATAATATTCTGGCAAAGTTGGTGGATATTTAGCTATTTATTCCTATGTTACCATTAATTTTCTAATTTTTCGGTGGATAAATTGGGAAAATGTTGGTGGATCAGCCAAATTACTGGAAATTTATGGTGGATTTTTTCAGCTTTTTGAAAAAGTCAGTGGGATTTTTTGCACCAAATACAGACTGGGATCTACCAATATGGCAATATTTTACCCAACTTTCCACCAAAAATTAATTGTAACATAGGAATAATTTAATAAATATCTAAAAATCCATCGACTTTGCCAGAATATTATATTCAAAGGGCTAAAAATTCCATCACAAAAAAAAACACCGACATGTCGGTGAAATTTACCACAAAATACAGACTGGTAGACTACAAACAATTTACCAGTTTCTGCAGTCTACCAGTCTGTATTTCGTGGTAAATTCCACTGACATGTCGGTGGAATCTTTTCACCTTTGAATATAATAATCTGGCAAAGTCGGTGGATTTTTAGCTATTTATTCATGTTATAATGTTACCATTAATTTTCGGTGGATAAATTGGGAAAATGTTGGTGGATCAGCAAAAATACTGGAAATTTATGGTGGATTTTTTCCAGCTTTTAGAGAAAGTCAGTGGGATTTTGTGCACCAAATACAGACTGGACAGACTGCAGACTGGTTTACTACTATTAATAGGGAATTAGGGATATATTTGAGCTCAAACAGATGTGTTAGACAAAAAATATACGAGTACAAGAAAAAAATCATAATTTTGAAGAGTTAAATTGAAGTAAAGTTAAACGAATTATGAATTTAGGTACTAATATTAATAATTACCAATGTTAAATTTACTACTACCTATTAACTTTTCTTTACTGATAGTTACTATTATTTACTAGCTAGGTAAGTTACTATTGTTTTTTAATATTTACTATTAATTATAAATAGTTATTGTTATTTATCAATAACTACTATCATTTATTAATAATCACTCTTATTCATTAATAATAATTACTAATATTTACCAATATTAAATTCACTAATGTTAAATATTTACTATCATACTATGTTAAATAATAGTAAATATTAATAACTTAATATTAATGAATGTTAGTAAATATTAATTAATATTAGTAAACACTACTTGACATTAGTAAATATTAATAGATATTAGTATATATTGATAAACACTAGTAAATAAACTAAATATTAATAAATATATATTAGTAATTTCTGATAAATAGTAGTGAATAGTAATTAATTTAACATTGGTAATTATTAATAAATCCATAATTTGTGAAACTCTACTTCAATTTAATTTTTCAAAATATTATAATTTTTTCCTTGCACTTTTATATTTTTTTGTCTCACGCTCACCCAGACTGTATTTCAAGGTAAATTCCACAGACTTGTCGGTGGAATTTTTCTCCATTGAAAATAATATTATGGCAAAGTCGGTGGATTATTTAGCTAAGTATTCCTATGTTACCATTAATTTTCGGTGGAAAAATGGTAAAATGTTGGTGGATTACCATAATTACTGGAAATTTATTGTGGATTTTTTCAAAAAGTCGGTGGAATTTTGTGCCCCAAGTACAGACTGGACGCTCACCTGTTTGAGCTCAAATATATCTCTAATCCCTATTAATAGTATTAGTAGTAAATATTAACTTTCCAACCTGTAGCAAAGTAGTTAATCTACATTTTTTGATCTAATAAATTTTTTGTCAGGTGGGGCCTTTGAGGGTAAAGGTCAAAGTCAAAGAGGGTAAGTGCCTTTTTTCATTAAAATAAAAAAAAATTTATACACCTAGAAAGATTGCCTAGCTCATTCTGAACAGAAAAACATGTGAAACTTTTTGTTCTAGGAAAACAAACTAACAATGTGGTAATAACTGACAAAATTCTGCATTAGCCCAAGAAAATCACACAAAAATATGGTAGTTCTTGACTTCTTGTTAAAGTTATGACTATTTTAATTTTGTACCAAGCTCAATGCAAAGTATGTACAATAGTACATAAGAAAATATTTGTTTCTATCTTATTGTTAATTTTATTTTAAATAAAAAATTATCCTTTGGCATTCACCAATGAATGTGAAAATATCAAATGAAGGTTTTTAATTTGTTAAAATTTTATAATAGTTTAAGTGAGGACTTGTGATGTGCGCCCACACCAGCAGCTAGGATAGTGAGCAAACTTTTGAGGGTTAGGTTACTAGGGCAGGGCTAATGAGTTAAGTAAATTTGTGACTCACTTTTTTCTTCTTTTAAATTGAGATATCAAAAGTGACCCAGTCAGTTGGAAAGGTTTGCCACCCCTGCCCTATATGTTACAGTAACTAATTAACTTTAAACTCAGTTTTCTAATGTTGATTATTTTGATTACAGATATCTATAGCTGTATTTTTTTATAAATGGCCAAGAAAAGGAAGGCACCTGTAGGAACAGAAGCAGATGTGAAACAATCTGCTCTAAATCAGCCAACATCCAAAAAGAAAAAAGTAAATAATTTAAGAATAGAAACTAATAATAATCAATTAATTTTGTGCACTAGTAATGAAAATTCAAACTCTTCAAGTGATGATATTTCCATTTCTCATGTATCAACTTCTTGCCAAACACATACACCCACCCATCAATTAGATGAATATTTCTTTGTAGCTGAACAAATATCTTCAAAAGCAAGTCAACTAGTGGATGATATTTTCAAACAATTGGAAGATTCCTCAGACTCTGATCAAGAATATTCATTTCATGATGATGATGATAGTTCTGAAAATAGATCACTTCCAAATATAATGGATGATGATGATAGTTCTGAAAATAGATCACTTCCAAATATAATGGATGATGATGATAGTTCTGAAAATAGATCACTTCCAAATATATTGGAAGAAAAGTCTGAAACAATCCTCCATAGAAGTAATAAAAGCTGTACAGATGTTCTCATACAGGAATCTAAAATATTTGAAAATATTGAAACTCATCAATCTGATTCTTTGATTCACCAGAATAATATAAATTCACAAGATAATTTGAATCGGTCACAACAAAATAGAGATGAATATCTAACTCCACCATTGAAGCTTACTTCATGTTATGTTTCTCTGAGTAGATTAGAAGCCATTAGTTCAAAAGGCAGGCAGGACACACAAAAGCATCATTCAAACATTAAAAAGTCTGTTAGTCTGTCTTACTACAGATCCTCAAGACAATCTCATTTCATTCCAGGAACAGCAGAGTTTCCTTTGAAAGTAACTGATACTTTCCCTTTGAGAGAAGTGTCAATCCATGAAAGACTTTCTCTCTTTAATAAAAAGAATTCCACTGCTGCTTCTACCAAAACTTCTAAAAATAATGAATGCAACTCAAGAAAAAATAAAGAGAGTGAAAAAGAAAAGGATAATTATTCTGAGCCCAAAACTGAGACTCAGATTAGGATAGAATATACTTGTGGAACTAGTATTTCAAATTTCACTTCAGAACCAGTCTTGTGTGAAGAAATTATGGAAGATTTAGGAGAAATAGTAATGCCTAAACAAGAAATGAATGATGATGAAAATTCCCAAACAACGGTGCAGAGTGCATCTGCTTGTCATCCAATTATGACGAGAGAAGTAAGAATAACATGCTTAAAGAAAGGAGATTTTTTATGAAAATATTAACAATTGATTGGAAGTTTGATTTAATCAAAGAGTTGCTATGGAATCTTTCTAATCTTTATCAATCAAAAATTCGTTTCTTTAGATTAGAGGTTATAACTTTATCTTTGAACATAATAGATCTGTTCTATTAACTACAATGTTTTCCCTTTAGTTGAATATGAAATTTATCTGCTTTTCAGTTTCAATTCCCTCAATTTTGCCTTTCCTTTAAAGTAACTACTTTTTCTTGATTTCTTTACTAACTGTCCAGGCATCATATGGTCAATTTAACTATCTTCATCACTGGGTTAACATTTCAAATGCATTGCTTTTTCCAATATAATTTTTTAAAATTAGGTTGAATATTCAGCTTCTAAGATTACTTCACATTGCAGGTATCAGAGTTTGCACCCTTGGCTGCCCTCTCCTCATACCCCAGTCTAGGCTGTGGTCCATCTCCTGTACCAAAAACTGGGCGTAAGTACATGGGTGCTCACATTTCTGCGGCAGGAGGCATTTATAAAGTATTTCAGAATGCAGAGGACATTGAAGCAAAGAGTTTTGCGATGTTTCTGCGCAATCAGAGACAATGGGTTGCAAAACCTTACGATGAAAAAGATGTTGAGAAGTATCATGAATTGGCCAAGGTTTGTATTTTATCCTCTATGAATTGTTGTATCTAAAGTTAATAAATAAATACAGTTTCTACTATTTAGCTACCTAGCCTATTGTAGCCACTCTCTCATTTATAGTTTTTTGTGTATTTTATTTGGTTATCTTTGCTGGTACCTGAATTATTAGTACCTTAGTTATGTGAATTTTATAGAATTTTCTATGACCATCATATAGACATTTATAAATAGGAAAATGTCCTGTGCAGGATTTTCCTCCCCACCTCATTTTGCCCCATGGCTCCTACCTCATGAACATTGGCTCTAGCAAACCTGAACTGCTGGAAAAGAGCAGAAACTTACTGGAGGAAGAACTGAAAAGGTGCCTGCAACTAAATATTCCTCACTTCAACTTCCATCCTGGTGAGTAATCGATGAATAGGATTAGTGCAGAGAATCTAAGGCTGTTACGCTTTACTTTCTATTTCTGCATCACGAACTGGAAGTAAATTTCAGGGTGACCTACGGTTGGCTTTGATAGTGATAAAATGTATACTTTACTGAGTTTTTGGTGTTGGGGGCATTTCTCCTAGAACCAAATTTCAGTCTATTATGAACGCTGCTATTCACATTTACTATAAACACTTTAGTCTTCTGTAGCTAATAATACTTCAATGTCTTAACAGTATTATACTCATCATTTTATTTTTCAGGTTCTTGTGTTGGTGGAGTAAGTAGAGAAGCCTGTTGTCTTACTATTGCTGAGAGCATTAATTTGGTACACAAGAAAGTGCCTAAAGTTATATTAGTGCTGGAAAATATGTGCAAGCAGGTTAGTAAGAAGTGTGAATTATAAAAGTTATACCTTTTTGATATTAGATTTAGAGTTTATGCTCTCCCAATGAACAGACAGACAGACGGACGTTATGTTATTATAGTACAAATTGAGTTCTGTAGCTACATATGTTTGTACTCATTCATATGTTGTAAATTGTTCTCATTCTGCAGGGTAACACAATTGGAGGGGATTTCCACGAGCTGCGTCTCATCATAGAGAATGTGACTGACAGAACGAGAGTGGGAGTTTGTATAGACACTTGCCACGCTCACAATGCTGGTCAGGAAACACTGGAAAATGAAATAACAATAATTACTTTTAACTTTAAAACAACTTCACTTTTCATTCTATAATAGTTTCAGTACTATTTTGAAGCTAATATTAAATGTTGGTGTGTAATGAACAGAATATATTCATCCACAGGTACTTAAATCTATAAATAAAATTCTGATATCCTGTATTTATTAACATTCCATAGCTATAGCTTTTAATAATGGTTCTTGCTTTTCCAATGAATATAAAGTTATCATTTCACCTTTCAGGTTTTGATTTGTCTTCTTCTGAAGGTTTCAACCAGATGATGGATGACTTTGAGAAAATAATAGGATTTCAGTTTCTTCGGGGCCTCCACATCAATGATTCTAAAAGTAAGAATTTCCTCACTGATATAATTCTATTCTAAAAAATAATGAATTTCACCTTCATTACAAAATTTGGTAAGTCTTTGATTTTTTATCGGCAATCTCTATCATCAACACTATTTTAATTATAACTCATTTTGGAATTAAGTATATTCTATATTCCATACTTTTAAATTGTTTATAAACTCTCAATGTTTTTCTCTAGATTTCATTGCTTCGACTTTGTTACAGTTTTCATCTTACCATTATTTTGTAGCTAATGATAAATCATTCGTAAGACATTCTTTAACAAAATTGATATAAAATGGCGTATCTTACAATCAGTAGCTTTCACCTAGTTTTGATTATCAAACTAGGGGTTAAAAATCATTATTGCCAATCTCCCCTCATTGTCCTGAGGCTACCTCTAGCTGCTCTAGGCCTTCGTTTTATTTTGTTTTTGATATTAGGTTTATGTTCAGCTAGGCGCACTTTTCTTCCATTTCTTTTGTATCTCTTCTGTACTTCTTTATTTTCTCTCATTTTCCTTTGCTACATCTATGGGTAAGCAGATTGACTGTGTGGGTCTGTTATCCACGAGTAAGCTGACTGACTGTGTAGGTCTCTTATCAATGGGTAAGCAGACTGACTTGTGTACTAGTATAGGTCTCTCATTCATGAGTCAGCAGACTGACTGTTTAGGTTTCTTATCCATGGGTAAGCAGACTGACTATGTTGAATGTAGGTCTCTCACCCATGAACATCTTTTCTTGCCATCCATGCGCTGGTTCGACATGGTTACCTGTTGTAGCCGAATGGTTGACCCAGTGAATGAAGTGCACTTTCACGGTCTCCTCTTCTTCTACGAGGCCTGCTTCTCCTAATGCCTCTTCCAACACTTCATTTTTTATAATGATGTGAATCTTTTAAACGACTAAAATGAGAATTAGTATGCTGCCTTTTTGTTACTTCTGTTCATTGTTGCAGATCCATCAGGGGCTCATGTTGATCGTCACGAGAATATCGGTAAAGGTTTCATTGGTAAAGAAGGCATGCAGAGAATTATGAACTGTGATAAGTTTAACGACTTGCCTATGATCCTTGAGACGCCTTGGGTGTCCGATGAAGGTTATGCCAAGGAGATTAAAATGTTAGAGGAAATGGTGGATGATGAAGATTGTAAATGATGCTGTTAGGATGAATATTCGGAGTGATGAAAGTGGATCAAGAATGTTATTACAACTATAGCTCTATTAAGAGCTTCCTAGTCTAATTTCTGAATCATCATTATTATTTAGGTAATTGTGATTCCATAGGCTAACTTTTGTGGTAGTTATAATAGTACTAGCTACTTCGTAAATGATCAAAAAATGAAGTGATGGCTAATTTAAGTTTTGTATTTCAGCGTTATTAGTAGACTGGTTTTGTTACTGTTGCCATAAATAAAAAATGAATAACAAGATGAATTGTTGTTGAAACCATTTGCTCTAGCTAACAGCTATTTGTTGTGGAACCATTAAACTAACTATAGTTATGAAAATTCCAAACTCATATTATTATTTTACTAGGATCCTGTTGATGTTGTTGTAGACTAATATTCAGTTCTCAATTATTTTAATTTCTTAGCATTTTTAGTTTTTCATGAATGTTTTTATGATTGTTATTCAGCATCCCATAACAAATGCACTGTGGCTATATGAAATATTTTATCTACTAGGGTGTTTCATTCTCTTCCAATTCCACAAGGGCAGTGAAATAATTTCGCTGAAGGGAACTCTTTCTGTCATGTTACAAAGCAATCCTGTGGTCCCTGGCAATTTGGTTAAAGACACTACAAGACTTCAATGGAAAAGATAGATATTAGATAATAAAAGAGATTGTGATAGACTCTGATGAGGATTCTATGTTTTGGGACTTTAGGACATAGATAACAAGTAAAGAGAAATATCACAATATTTTTTTAAATTTAAATATCTTAACATAATTCCTCATCCATGATTATTGTTGTCATGTATAATAAATATATATTCAAAAAATGGATGTCTATAGCTTATGGGAAGCAGTGGTCATGTTTTTCCCTATTTGCGTTCCTTACCACAGAACATTGAACAAGAATAACCTCAGATTGAACGTGTACACAGTCGCAAAAATTCAACCAATCACGTCCACTGATCTCTGACGTCACTATAAACACTCGATAACAGTTTGAACCACAGAACATTGAATAGAAGAAGAAGTGTAGATCCCATTATTTTACTCTTGAGTGCCGTTTACAGTGACGTCACTTCAACTAGAGCCACTCAGCCAATCAGAGGCTTCCTTTCACCAGTTCTGTTTGAGTCCGTATTTTGAATGCGTATTACAACCGAAATGGTGTCAGTTTGTGTTTGTTGCAAAGAACATTAGTTTAATACTTCTTAGTAGCTGGGCTATAGAATATAGATAATTGTGTACATAATTTGGTAGGAAGATATGACTCCCAGCAAAGATAATGAGCTGAGGTAGAATGCACGCTCAAACTGTTTTCGGGAGAATGTTTATAGGTGACGTCAGCGATCAATGGACGTGATTGGTTGAAATCTTACGACTGTGTACACGTTCGATCTGAGCTTCTTCTTATTCAATGTTCTGTGGTTTGAACGTGCATGCTCCCTCAGCTCATTATCGTTGCGGGTAGATTGGCATTAAAATAGAACAAAATGTTGATAGATTTTTTACCTTAATATTATAAAGATTTAATATTACCTGCTATATTATGTACACTATTATCTATAGCCCAGCTACTACGCAATAATAAACTGAATATTCTTGGCAACAAACACAAACTGACACCATTTCGCTAGTACTACGCATTTAAAATAATGGACTCTCTGATTGGCTTTGACGGAAGACTATTTTCTTGCGTGCTCTAATTGGCTCTAGTCTAAATGACTTCACTGTAAACGGCACTCAAGAGTAATTGATATATTGGGATCTATGCTTTTTCAATTCTATGTTCTGTGTTCCTTACTCGCAAATATTGAGGAAAAATTATTTTTAAGCTTTCTTGGCACTTGAGCATGACACGTAAGCTTGATGTCACCCATTATAGGTCTATTGGACATTTATAGCTATATAACTTATAGAACGAGCAGCTGTAGGCAGAGTGCTACCATCGCCGTCGCTTCAATCAACCTTCAAACTGATCGCTCCCAAAATCTAGCCAAATGGTTCCATGAGCATGACCAATTTCAAGCTTTTTGAGTTGTGCGAATAAGAAGGTTACAAATGAATGCCAATTAAAACATAATATTCCGCTATTAGCACAGTTAATGAATAAATGCTGATAATTAATCTAAAGTAGAGATTTTGTTGAAATATTTTTCAGATGAATAATTTTAATATTCGTAGATATATGATCCTTATGTTGCATCAACTCTCGCAGTTAATTCAATATGGGAGGAAAAATGTATTCTGTATGTTGTGAACTTTCTAGCACAAGGTGGTTGGTATTTATTGTTTATTTTACATTAAGAATAGTGAAAATAGACGAAAAAGCTTTATGCGTCAGGTAAATATTTATATTCTATTTTTTTTTTACGTAATAAAAGGTTGATTAATTATTCGCAGATTGAGCATAATATGTCTACTCTTATATATTATTCGATAATATTTATAGAAATGGAAAATGTGTGAGATTTTGTGGGTAAAATGAAAAACATTCGTTAACTTTTGTGGGAATTATGAGAATGAGCGGTCAACTTTAAATGATTTATGATAGGGGGAAATATCAATCCTTTTCCATGGTACAAGTCTACAAGAAGGTGCACTTTTTTTATGACCGAAGATGTGCAACTTACCGATAATTCATAGCTTATAGCTACTAGGTAGGTAGGTACCTCATCCTAAATCCTAGATTATCTAAATCTAGCTAGGTACCAGAACATCTTACATCAGATGAGATTGAGATAAGGGACGTGCCAGATAAACTAGGGTCACGCAGGTAAATTGCGGCCCTTTAAATTTTAATTGCGGCCCTCACAAGGCTACAAGCGAGTCTAAAACATTCTGAACCGAAATTACATTAAAATATTGCATAGCTATCAAAATAAGCACAGTGCATGCTACAATTTATTACTTTAGGTTTTTAACGAGTGTTTTGAAGCTATGGCGTTTCTGTTGTTAGAGGCCGCAGTTAGTTAGTGGGCCTCAATTTACCTGCTTGACCCTAGTAGGGTATGGCTCATAAACTCTACATTTGTCTCTCCAAAAATAGGTGTATAAATTTCTCCGAAATGCCAAAATGGTCAAATTTTCTCCTAAATAGCATAGGAGAAAAATATATATTTCTCTCCATTTGCATTTGAAAAGGTCAATATAAGTTAATAACTGTCACAATTTCACAAACTCGTCATGATCATGATGGACTGTCGACTGAGGGTTTATTAAAAATAGAAATGGGGATGAATCTACGAATGATAACACCATTATACCAGTCTGGAAAACCGCTTATGCTAACAGATGCTAAATGCTGCGGATTATACAATTTTTAGCAATTTACCATTAATTTTTGAAGTCTGTAAAACTCCAACAGAGTAAATAGTTCATCAGAAAGCACCTATTTTTCCAGACTGGAGTCGGTTCATAAGAACACCGAAACGGACCGAACGGACCGAAAAGGACCGAAACGGACCGAAAAAGACTGAAACGGACCGAAACGGAGGCAATACGGAGCTTGTGGGAGATTATTTTTGAAATATTGCTACTGAGATGTGTATATGGGGGTGAGCAACACCCCCACCCTCCTGTCAGGTTATTAAAACAATCATAAAGAGAGCAGTAAAACAAACTAACTAGGTAGCTAGATTACCATCATTACGGCTTCATATTAAATGATCTCATAGGCAAATACCAAGTGAATATTCATCCAGTGAACTTAAATGGTTAAATAGAAAACAGATCTTACAATAAAAGAAAAAGATAATTTCCCGTAAGCTCCGATTCAGCCCGTTTTGTCTCCGATTCGGTTCGTTTCGGTGGGTGTTCTTATTCGTAAGAACACCGAAACGGACCGAATCGTAGACAAATATAGAAATAAGAGTATTCTTATCAGTCCTATTTACAGTGATATCAGGTATTCACGATAAATCAGGTAGTCACGATGTATCAGGTATAGTTACGATGTATCAGGTATGTTACGATGTATCAGGTAGTTATGATGTATTAGGTAGTCACGATGTATCAGGTATAGTTACGATGTATTACATAGGTAGTTACAAAATATCAGGTAGTTACGATGTATCAGGTATAGTTACTATGTATCAGGTAGTAACGATGTATCGATCAGGTATAGTTACGATGTATCAGGTAGTCACGATGTATCAGGTAGTTACGATGTATCAGGTAGTAACGATGTATCAGGTATTTACGATGTATCAGGTATAGTTACGATGTGTCAGGTAGTTTCGATATATCAGGCAAGAAGTAACAGTGACACAAAGAGTTGCAGTGACACAGAGTTACAGTAACACAGAGAGTTACAGTGACACAGAGAGTTACAGTGACACAGAGAGTTACAGTGACACAGAGAGTTACAGTGACACAGAGAGTTACAGTGACACAGAGTTACAGTGACACAGAGAGTTACAGTGACACAGAGAGTTACAGTGACACAGAGAGTTACAGTGACACAGAGAGTTACAGTGACACAGAGAGTTACAGTGACACAGAGAGTTACAGTGACACAGAGAGTTACAGTGACACAGAGAGTTACAGTGACACAGAGAGTTACAGTGTCACAAGGAGTCACAAGGATAAAGGGACCATCAAAAGGCACAATATGCCCATCCAAGGATGGCCCCTGTGCACAGCCAGCTGTGCGCTCGACGTTGGGTTAACAACGGAACAAGGTGAATCTCTCTCCATCACTTCCCACTTGGAACCTAAGCACTCCAAACCGTACTCCTAAACCTGACAAAGAAAGAACCTCCATCAGGCGTAGGAGCAAAGTTTGGGTACAATCATTAGCTCCAAGTTTTATCCTGGACTTGGTCAGTCAAACCCGCCAATCACTGCCACCTTCACAGGGGCCACCCAAAGGCAGTCCCTGAGACGGTGACAGAACGCAGGGTGTGACCTGATCTCTCTAGCCACGGAAAGGCGCCAGGTTTTCTCTTAATTGGTTGGTTGGAGTTGAAGTAAGAGTGCTATCAGAAAAGATAGCTAAGACTCTCATCTCAACTCCGAGGTCAAGTCATGGAGGCGCTTGACAGCTCAGTAAGCCAGCTCACTGAGTATCCTGTCAAGTCGCCTTTTGAATGTGTCAACAGTCAGGCTGCTGACAACATTTTCTGGCAGTCTGTTCCAGACATTACAGATCTTTACCAGCATGAAGTTCTCCAGCTGAGCAGTGGTGAACCGAGGCGGAACCACCTTCCACCCGTGGTTGCGGGTGGGGTTCACACACAGCGAAAAGTAGTCTTCGGGATCAACTCGACTTATCCCTCGAAGGATCTTGAAAGTCTCGATGAGTTGACCCCTCAAACGTCGCTGCTCAAGCGTGAAGAGGCCCAGGTCTTCTAACCGACGTGCGTATCCCTTGGATCGGATTTCAGGTATAAATTTAGTCGCCCTCGCTTGTACCCGTTCCAACCGCTGGACATCTGCTCGCAACGTCGGTGACCAGAACTGGACCGCAAACTCCAAAAGAGGTCTTACAAGAGAGTTGTACAGGGTGAGGACTGTCTCTCTGTTTCTGTATCTGAATTGCCTCTTGATGTACCCTAGGATCTTGTTTGCTCTCTTCTCAGCTTCCAGGCACTGTCGAGAGAACTTGAGATCCCTGGTGATCATAACTCCAAGATCCTTCTGTACATCAGTGGGTCCTATTTGGGCTCCAAGTAGCGTGTAGAAAGCTTCAGCGTTCCTACGACCAGCATGAAGTACTCTACACTTGTCCACATTGAAGGGCATCTGCCACTTTTCCGACCATTCTCCGATCTTGAAAAGATCAAGTTGGAGTTGTCCGATGGCCTCTGGACTTGCAGCGTTGATGCCAATCTTTGTGTCATCAGCAAACTTGGATACCCTACTGACGAGTCCTACGTCAAGGTCATTTATGTAAATAATAAAGAGCAGAGGACCAAGGACTGAGCCCTGGGGAACCCCGCTGGTTACGGAGCTCCACACAGAGGCCACGCCATTGACCACCACTCTTTGTCGTCTGTTATTTAGCCATGACCTGATCCATTGTAGAACTCGACCACCCACACCAATAGCTGCTATTTTCGCCATTAACCTCTTGTGAGGTACCTTGTCAAATGCCTTCTTGAAATCAAGGTAGACGATGTCAACAGCTTTGGATTTGTCATGCTCCTGAAGAACGTAGTAGAAGAACTCTAGTAAGTTTGTCAGGCATGACTTCCCGCGAAGAAAGCCATGCTGACTCTTTCCTATGAGCTGGTGTTCTTCCAGGTGATCCACAATCCTATCCTTGATGATGGATTCTAGCAGCTTTCCAGGAACCGATGTTAAACTAATCGGTCTGTAGTTACTACTGTTAGTGGTCTCACCTGTCTTGAAGATTGGGGTCACATCCGCGATCCTCATGTCGTCGGCGACCTCGCCCGACTCCAAAGAGACATTGAAGATCTGTTGCAGATGTGCCGCCAAACCATCCTTCACGTTCTTCATCACTGTCGGTAAGAATCCATCAGGACCAGCTGCCTTGTTAGGGTCCAGCTTGCCAAGTTTGTCTACTACCTCCTCAACAGTACAAACAATCTCAGTCAGTGGCATTCGTCCCTCGTAGTAGACTACGGGGTCAGGGGTGCCAAGCGCATCCTCCCTGGTGAAGACACTGACGAAATAACTGTTGAGTTCGGCGACGATGTCGGCATCCGAAGTTGCCAACATACCTTGGGTTGTCCTGATTGGTCCGATGGAGCTTCTGGTGGGCTTCCTGCTATTGACATAAGCGAAGAACTCCTTAGGGTTGCCCTTACAGGCCAATGCAACCCTGTGTTCCTCCGCTACTTTAGCTTGCCGCACCATTCTTTTGACCAATCTCCGTTGGTCTGTGAGAAGTCTCTCAGTTTCCGGTGAAGAGTGAGTCTTGAATGAGACGTAGAGTCGTTTCCTTCTCTTTATCTCTCTGCCAAGCTCGTTATGGAACCATTTAGGACGAACCTTCATGGAACCACCTACCCTTTTCCTAGGTATGCATCGGTCCTGGATCGAGATGTAGTTTGCCTTAAAGCCCCGCCACATCTGATCAGGTGAAGCTGGAAGTTGAGGACGTAATGCCTGCAGATCACGAGTGAAACTGTCGTAATCAGCTCTTCTCAAATTTAGCATATTTCTATGAGAGATCTTCTCTTGTTCCACTTTGACTCCCACTCTAAAAGAAACGGCATTATGGTCACTGGTACCCAGACATTCACCAACCGAGACCTGAGAAACCAGATCTTCGTCGGTAGTGAATATGAGGTCCAGTGCATTTTACAGTGACACAGAGAGTTACAGTGACACAGAGAGTTACAGTGAAACAGATATAAACACTGACACTTACCAATATTATTGGTTATTTTCTCTCAGTACAATATTACAGAGTGTGTTTATTACTTACGTAAGACGTTGTAAGAGGGTCTAGGACATTTCGTCCATGAATTACTTTATTTTGTATTTTAAAGTGTTAATGGAAAATATTTCATATTATTTTTCGCTATTTCATTATTAGCCATGGTGTAAATATATATAAATAGGTGCGCGGTGAATTGCTACTGGGTGAACTGCCCAAGTGGGTGAATTGCCACTGGGTGAACTGCTCATGTGGGTGAATTGCCACTGGATGAACTGCCCAAGTAAGGGAATTGCCAATGTAGGTTAATTGCCACTGGGTGAACTGCCCATGTAGGTGAATTGCCACTGGGTGAACTGCTCATGTAGGTGAATTGCCACTGGGTGAACTGCTCATGTAGGTGAATTGCCACTGGATGAACAACTCTCACTGACTGCATCACTACGTACAAGAGATGACCAAAACACACAATTGTCCCGTGAGTACATGTATATACCCTCCCCCCCCCCCCCTACTATTGGCGTAGACCGCCAATTGGGCTCGTCGACTGTTAGGCCCAGGACAATTGGGCATCACGACAATTGGGCCCCGGACAATTGGGCCCACGACAACTGGGCCCCAAGACAATTATATTATTTATCCATTTTTTCAGAGTGTATAAACGTTTGCGTTTTGTATGCGTTTTGTATAAAAAATATAGTCTAGAGCATAATTAAAATAGAGAATATTCTTTATATGAAAAAAATAATCTCGTTATGAAAAAATATTTTTTGTAATAGAACATCTTCTTTTCTGTTCTGAGATGGGTCATATAAGAAACAAATTTCAGAGTTACAGTACCTCTATATATGAGTCTATATAGTGAACTCCTGTAAAGTGAATAAGTTAGGTTGTAGCCAATAGAAAATAAGAATGTAGCTATTTTAGATAAAGAACAAAAGACCTGCTGCAATTACTGGAACATACAAGTCGAATTAAAGTTAGTGTGAATTTGTTGAAACCTGTTCACTGTTCAGTGTTCAATATAGAGGAGTTTTAAAAATCAGTATTTCAAAATGTATGCTCATAATTTCATTTTATCCCATTTACTGTTAAATTTTTCTTAGTTCAATGTCACGAAAAAATGAATCCACATGACATGATTCCTGTTAATACGACTTATTTAAATCCTTCAAAGATTTTCATTACACCGAAACAAGAGATTAGCATCCAAATGTGATTTAAGGGGCAGCATACTAATATATACCTTATGAAGTATATCAATCGAATTGAAAAAATTATGAACATAATTTTAGAACTATAAAGCATATTTCAAAGATAATATTGTCACTTCCCTAGTAATAAAAAAGATAACACTTCTTTATTGTGTCTTCTGTCCATTTTTTCTGGGTTCAATTGTCGGGGGCCCAATTGTCGTCGGGCCCAATTTTCTTAGGCCCAATTGTCGTCGGGCTGAATTGTCCTGGACCCAATTGTCGGTGTACCAATATAAGAGGAGAGAGGGGTGCTTCACAACCGAAAATGATGGATAGAAATAGCACGAACAAGTACATATTGAAAGGAACTTTATCACTGTACATTTTCAAGGGTTTAACAGTTTAAGGTATCTTCGGCACGTACAATTCACCCATGGGCAATTCACCCTCATGGGCAGTTCCCCCGGTGACAATTCTCCCACATGGGCAATTCACCCAGTGGCAATTCCCCCCCACTGTACGGCAGACAGTCACCCATTGGCAATTCCCCCAAATGGGCAGTTCTCCCAGCGGCAATCCACCCAGTGGCAATTCATCCCGTGGCAACTCCCCTAGAACCATATATATATATATATATATATATATATATATATAT